>JAVFBZ010007367.1:0-12234 GCA_032466195.1 Katharina tunicata
ACATAATCATCCATGGCCATTGTACACAAGAAACGATATTTTTTAAAAATTCAACACTTTCTTGTGACATTTCACCTTTGTTTCTTTTTTGACAGAGTATATTAACTACGGCATATAATATTGACTATATACGTGACTTGCTTGTTCTGAGTTTATTCTATATAACTCGAAACTTATCTGTGGAACTACTGGCGTACAGAAGCTTGAAAAGGTTGTATAAACCTAACAAGCAAATACAATAACGGGACTTCCGTTATTTGGCTTATACACAAGTTTTACTAGCAATACACATTTCAATACAATATCAAGTGCCTTCTCCTTGAGAAAAGGAAATGTTTCTATAAACGTTTTTATTTTTCGTCGTATCTTATTTAATTATATACTTTGGTAGAAAGAAGAATAAATTGACTGTTTACTGTAAAACTTTGATGTTATAGTCTTCTCTTAAAAATTGTGTATCAATCAGCGCCATTTTTAAAGAAGATTTATAATCACATATTTAGATGATATGAAAGGAATTTTTTTTAATCCGAATCAATTCGCACACATATTGTCTGTTACGATGATTTGTCATTTCTTATATACACACCGAATGCACACGGAAGCCAAAGTTGATGGATCCTTTAAAGACGCATTTCTATACGCCCTCCTGCATCGTAAACTCTATCTCATTTTGTAAGGACAAACAAAGAGAGTTCTACACCAAGTCGTATTTGTTAAGAGCACACCACATTAGCTTTGAAACGAGTTCCCTTTCAGAGTTGATATATAGACAAGATTTTCTACAGCCAATGATCTCTTTTGCAACCGATAGCAGATTCCATTAAAATGCATGGGTTATAAAGCAGACCACAAGATCAAGTCTTGCTCAATGGTAATGTGCTGGAAGGTCACTACAAATGAGGTAATGCAGAAGCACTACCTAATGAAGATATTTTGTTTGCGTTTCAAAATGTTTTGATGAATCGATATACCAGAGTAAGTTATGGAATGGAGGGACTAGCATTGTGGTGAGCTGGACTGTGGCCTGCTTTTCATATGCAAACTGTGAAAAACTATTGTTTGGAGAAAAAAATGGATAAACATGGAGACGAGAAAACTATTGTGAGCAAAAGGATTCAGCTCATTTGGTATTTTGTCAAAAAACGTTTACGACAGGTGTCGCCTTTTCAGTTTGTATTGCTTGTTCGTCAGTCGTGTTTTCAAAACTACACATTCTTTCAAGGGCTATCATTAAGAAATTATCATTAAACCCTAAAGTTGATTAACACAACAGCCACACTATGTTTTGGGATATGTTTCATACATGCAGTTTATAATTTGCGTCCGCCCCCCGCTACGCTAAAAAGAAATCTATTTCGAAAACTTATTACATGTAATTACATCCGCATGGTAGAACTTTGAATAAGGCAGATTGTATACTAAACTTCACAATGTAGTCCTTAATAAAACTCTACCTCATTTTGTAAGGAAACACAAAGAGAGTTCTACACGAAGTCGTATTTGTTAGAAGCACACCACATTAGCTTTGAAACGAGTTCCCTTTCAGATCTGATCTATAGACAAGATTTTCTACAGCCAATGATCTCATTTGCAACCGATAGCAGATTCCATTAAAATGCATGGGTTATAAAGCAGACAACAATATCAAATCTTGCTCAATAGTAATGTGCTGGAAGGTCAATACAAATGAGGTAGTGCAGAAGCACTACCTAATGAAAATAATTTTTGCGTTTCGAAATTTTTTGATGAATCGTTATACCGGAGTAAGTTATGAATGGATGGACTAACATTGTGGTTAGTTGGTCTGTGGCCTGCTTTTCATATGCAAACTGTGAAAACTATTGTTTGGAGAAAAAATGGATAAGCATGGAGACGAAAAAACTATTGCGAGCAAAAGGATTCAGCTCATTTGGTATTTTGTCAAAAAACGTTTACGACAGGTGTCGCCTTTTCAGTTTGTATTGCTTGTTCGTCAGTCGTGTTTTCAAAACTACACATTCTTTCAAGGGCTATCATTAAGAAATTATCATTAAACCCTAAAGTTGATTTACACAACAGCCACACTATGTTTTGGGACATGTTGCATACATGCAGTTTATATTTGCGTCCGCCCTCTGCTACGCTAAATACAATCTATTTCGAAAACTCTTATTTTATTACATGTGATAACAACCGCATGGTAGAACTTTGAATAAGGCGGATTGTATACTAAACTTCCCAATGTAGTTTAAAAAAAAAAACGAAAAAGACAAATCATTTCTTACGAGTTAGTTGTCAAAGGGAGATAATGTGCACATCTCACAAGGATTGATTGCACCTCATAAATAAATAAGCTACCGACTCTCAGAGAGATGGCTGTTTGACAGGTATGTAAAGGTTATTTATAGGAAATCTGATAGTCTATTACACAACAGGTATAGCCCAGTCTACAAGGATAATACCAAACGATGAATCGAACAATTGCATGCCATGTTTGCTCTCGATCAAGACACTGAATTGATACAGATGACTTAATAATTGAAACAACACTGACTATCAACTGAAATTCGACACTGTTTCATAACAAACGCTCAAAATCGAATTGTCATATATCAATATATCACAGAATTACAAGAGCGTTATTCTGATCCAAGGTAATACGGATACACGACATTTTGATTGGAATTAAAGAGGATAGTCATACAGATGTGAATTGTTTTAACTAAATAATGTTGGAAAAGATTGTATTTAGTATGGGTAAAGCCGCGTTCACACAGTGCGACCTGTAGTATCAACTCGTCGTATCTTCAAAAGTTGCATGTGTATGCTTCACGCGAGAACCTACCAAATAATGTAACTTCGTTGCTATGATTTCATTTGCTGTAATCGTTTTGTTTTATGTGTCATAACATTTCTAGGGCACTGCAAAATCGAATAAACAGCTGATCTTCGATGAAGAGGAACGCCTTCGGCCTTGTTGACATTGGAAAAAAATTGAACGACGGGAGGTAACCCCATTCAACTCAAATGCCACAATTTGATTGGCTGAAACCTTTCGACTCATCGAAATAAATAGAGCCCGTCCTATTTCAATCAACTCACTTTAGACTAGTTGAATACAACTAAAGTCGCATCTGTTTGCTCTGTTCCACACGCTTCAACTCAGTTGAAGTTGATACTACAAGTCGCACCGTGTGAACTATAAGCTTGACTTCCTTGCTCGGAGTTCCTATTATTCTATATTACTCGTAACTCATCTGTGGAACTACAAACTTACACAACGTTGAGTGACAGACAATTATATATTAAAAAAAGAAAACATAAATGTCAACTTTCAGCTTGGACATGTGCTACAGTAATACACATTTGAGTACAGTAGGTGATTACAGATCAGTGGCCAAGTTTATTGTGGCGCTCTACAAATCAAATTGGAAAAAAACAACAAGGTAGAAGTGAGTAGAATACGCACCACATTACGCTGGTAGAGCAATCCAACTACAGTCCTTGCTAGGATTTGAACTAGCAAACAACTAGGGGATGTGTTCCTTCTCAATGTGTAATTGCCATTTAAGAAGCCTTTTGTTAATCTACCAAGTGGCCTCTGGCTATTAAAGGGGAGTATGTTTCCATATTATATTCATGATGTCATACATAGCACTGGAGGAACTTTATCTTTCCAACAGCAATAACACTTTAAGTGACTTTAAATATGTTGGATGTGTTAAAGTCGCCGTCTTCTGTTGGAATACACTTATAAGTGAAAAATACCCTTGCGCACGGCTTTAAACACCAATCAATCAATCTACACAGTTTTCTGTTTGCAGACTTGAGCATGTCAGTTATCCAGTACTATAAAGATTATGTCACTTTGCGTACATTTTCAGAATAACTAGATATAATAATTTGAAATGTCTGATTTAGTCCACATATATACATGTAATTGAAGCTTTCTTCGTTAGAAACGTGTATTTTTAGCAAAGGAATAAAGTACCACAACAAGATATAACTATAACGACAGTTCGTAAGTTGAACCACTTTGTACACGGGCTTATTGTTGGAAGGCGATTTACATTATGTCTTTGTAGTATTATTCCTAGATTCCTAGATTTCAACAAAAGTTATCAGGCCGCACACAAATGTATTAAATACGTAGTCCACATCCTCCAATCAGAGCATATAATTTGCAGCAAAAGTAAAATAATACAATACAATATCGAAGCAAGTTGTCGTAGTATAAATAAACATCCGTCAACTACATTATTGAACACTTGTGGATGTTTGGCTTAAAACTAACTAGTTTTAAACTGTTTAAACATATATACGTTGAATTTGAATTCAACACCGGCGTACTCCAGTTGAATCAGCCAGCAGTGTCGTAACATTTTAAAAACATGTAATGCTATAATTGCAGTAGAAATTCCTTTTCTTTATTTTTATTTTTTTTACTAGGAATTTTTTTCTTGGTGGAATATCAGAACTAAAAGAGATACTATCAATACACAAACTGTTATTGTGGTGGCACTCCTGAAAAAAATGATAAGTTAGTTGAATGTATTGTAGGATGAACACAATTTGAACGCAAATCGAATCTGGTGAGTTGATTTCCTTTCGACTGACACATCAGAAGTAGATGGTAAATCAACTTATCTCCAGACTGTATCTGTACCTGTAAAAGGGTGAAGTCTGGTCTATTTATCCTTGACGTTTCACGACTGTGTCTGGCGTGCAGACCAACCAGTTAAGTAGGTACGGTTGTTACCGGGAATTTCCATCTTATACGTACCTGATTACATTTACTTGTACTTGCTTACATTCAAGATTTAATAATAATAGAATAATAGAAGATGAAAATGATTTTTTTGTTTTAAAAGTATACAGGAATACTAAAACAAAATTTAAAATGAGCGCTTATGATCAAGTGGAGAGGGACATAAGGAACGCAGAATTACATACTTGAAATGATTGTTCGTGATGTCTGAATCTTTAAACCTTGTAAACAATTGAAACTAAATTTACTTACTTAATTTATTTGGGGGTATTTTTTGTACCTACAGGCCATTGATGACTGGGACATAATGGCTGATTAACTTAGCCACATTGATTGCAAGTTAACATAAACCATATTATCTTAACCCATATCTTATTTTCGTAGGATAAGTACAAAGGCTTCCGGAGAAAGTAGTATTTTATAGGAACGCAACATAAGCGCTTTCCGTCGAGTTCTTTGCCAGGTTTCATACAGCTTGTGATGACAAGATCCACAGAAACCAGATTTTATTTCCATATTTGAGTGAGAAAAAAGCAAGCCGTACGATCAAACCGAACATTGGTGGTGTCTTTGTCAGAAGATCTGATTCAGACCAATCACGCCAAGCAAAACAACTAATCGTCCGATTTTCAAAGGGAGACACGCATTGTCCCAACAAATCATCGTACCCGATAAAATAATAGAATTGCATTGGCTTTTTGCGAGAGATTTAACTGGCGTGTTGAAACTGTTCAGTTTTCGATATATTTATTATGTTATTTGTCAGTGGAAGTAAGTTTTTTGTGTAAGAAACTATTTGATTTAACAAATTTGTAAACAAAAATTAACACCGACTGCAAAAACAACACAACTCTAACACAAAATAATGTACTTGTAATCTGGAACAGTTCAACTTTTTATATCGACAATATATAAACATTTATATCTACATAATAATCATGATTGACTTAGTGTTGACCCCCGTTGGTTTATCTTTACCTTGTTGAGATCTTACTTAATCGTCATTACTTCCAGGATAGCTTGATATTTAACAGTTACATTCATCTCAAAAGATCCTGTTTGGGCTTTTTTTTTTTATCAATATGGTTTAAATTTCTATCTAGCAATAAGCTTCCGAAATAGATAATTTTATGTTATATAATATATGGTTATGAAAACGAAACTGAATAACGATAAAACACAATGTTGTTTTAAACGTACCCACAGCAAGCAAATTGACAAAAACGATGTTTCTGGAAATGATCAAACAAAATATTTCTCCTTATGCAGTTAACGTAAGATAAATTCCTTCATGGCTTTGACTATAGACTCTATTAGGCACGATTCAGTGAGTCATTGACACTTTCAATACACTCCCTAAAGACAGCATTCAAGTAGAGATGCTTGTTAGATCTTTTGTTGTATGTTTGTCACGTAATTAGTTTTGTAAATACAAATTAATGCAATTAGGTGTTGATATAACCGTATCCTACGCCGGCTGTAATTTACTCAGGCACTATTTTCTGGCAGAATGACTAAAATATGAAGCTATATAGTGTCGTCAAAAAATCTGATACCTTTAAAAATTAACATGATCATATTCTTGACCGACTGTAGCTTGCTTAGACACATGTATAGGGCAACGTTTCATTTTAATGTTCACTTAGCAGAGGGTAATAGGACGAATTGTCAATAGAGATCACCGTGGCAAGTGGCTACTAGCCTATGAAGGGTCTGATGCTGAATATGATACTCTTAACTGTTAGTATGACCCTAGTATAAGATAACAAGGCAACATTTCTAAAAATACGAAATAATTTAATAACAGGTTAGTCAACATTGACCACCGTAGGAGTAGAGTGCGTAGAGTAAAGAAAGTCTCTAGTTCACAGTAAGAATTCTAATATATAAATCTGTGATAGTATAAATAGGCTTTGTGTCATATGTTAATTTCCAAACGCGCTGAAGGGGTGGTCAGAAATGTCGGCTTTCATCGGCACTTTGTTGAGCAATATACGGCGTGTAACCAAAAGATATTTGTGGGCGTGTGAAATACATCGAGATATTTAAATGAGTGGTCGTTTTGGGAGTATGAAGACATATTTGACCAGCCGCTATGTTGGGATACTTGCTTGACTCGCAGTAGATTTACTACTTATATTCTCTGTGGGAGAACACAACTATTGATTTGGATGGAGGCCTTGTGGATAGGTGATTATAAACTTGGAAGGTCACAGGCGCTTCTCTAAATCATTAATTTTTGCAATTTTGACGTTGCTTATAAGACGACGTTCATAATGTTACTATTTCGCCCAGAGGCATTTCCCGAACGAGCTAATATCTACGAGTTTAAGTATAGTAGATACCATATAGAAGTTCGTGTTAACGGTACAAAACGTGGTTATAGTTTACTTCACACATACAGCACGTGGGATTCGCTCTTTGTTTTTCAACTACTTTAAGAATTATGTTCACTCCATTTCGTAGCAAAACTATTCTGATCAAGAATAGAAATATCATCAGTCGACATGATATGATACAAATAATAATGAACATCTTCCGATTCAAAATACTTGCCCGAGATACACACTTGTCGTACATTTCTGCGCTAAATTATCTTACTCAATTCAAGCGGCTGTCAATGCTACGGTAATATTTACCAGTCTATTGACAAGTATACATTCTACTTTTAAATTAATTTTATTTGCTTTGTAAAAAAAAAAACAGTCGTCGTCTACAGGTGGATAGAGGTGAGATAATAAGCTTTGTGGTACAGACACAGTATGAATATAAATCCAATCTGTGGAGTTGATTTCACCTTTGACGGAGACATGGCTTAGACGCAAATCAAGTTATCTCCTGAGTGGATTTATGTTTCTCTAAAGGGATGATGTCTTGTCAGTTTACTCTTGACACATCCAGACAGTGTCTGACGTGGGTACCACGTAGATCAATCTATGGAAACTCAAGGTGTCGGAAATCCTTTCTAGTACTGTTTTATATTTTTAAATAATTGATTGGTTAAAATGCATTTATAGGTCAAGGTACTCACACACTAACATAAGGACTAAGGCAGGTACTAATACAACTCATATATTATGGCCGTATAAAGTTTGGGCTCGTGACACAAACCAGGCAACAACATTTTCTATATTTAAAACTGTTCACAAACAAATATTTTGTATTTCTTTTATACCATTGTTCATACCAAGTTTAGCCCAGATTATAATACAGCTATTTGTGCAGCTGACATAGCCAATGTTGATTTTTTTTTTCTAAACATATTTATTTGAATTAATATCCACTTTAAGCCCGACGCTTATACTGTGTACATTTTAAATGATTAGACATTAATTCGTGACAAATTTATATACAACCAAAATAAATCCTTATTCTGCATTTAAGATATAAATAAAACAATAGCAATAAATTAGAGAAAAGAAAAGTTAGAGTAGTACATTTACAGCTTAACATGTAGGGTAGGATGAGCACAGACATGGCCTGTCTGGGATGGTTGGAGGAGCATGCTCAGAAAAAAACGTACAAACTCTCAATAAAATATCCTCATTAATTAATTTCGATAGATCCATATAACATGATAGTGGTGCTAAGAGTATCCGTATATCCACTAAGTTGAATTAACTTCTAGCATTTTCTGGCGCTGTAAATGATATAATGGGCAAAGCAGGAGATAATGGTCAGCTGTCTCAGAGGGAGATCTTTAATTACACCTAGCTGTGTCTGATACAAAATGATTAAATAGATCATTTTGATCATTTACAGTGTGTTTCAAAAAATATCGACTGTAGGTTAAAATAATCAATTTTCTTCGTTTACTGTTACTCTTTATCTATATCTCATTTCGTAACGACGAATAAAATGACCTCTTTGGAAAGCAGAATTTGCGGTGATCACAGGGTATTATCATTCCGATATTCTCTTTCTTGTTTTATGTATAGGCCAGGTTTCTCCAACTGATGGGGTCATTAATCAACAAGGCCACCAAACCAGATGTCATTTAAATGCATCAGAGAACAGCACAGGTTACAAGATCACGTCTTTAGTCAATGGTAATGTGCTGGAAGATCAATGAAGGCCAGTCATGTCTCACAGGCGCACCAATGATTATATTGTCCATGGGAGATAATTTGTACATTTGTATTATAAGCTGTCTTGATGAATGGTGATACATTAGTAATTCAAATAATTGAAAGGAAGTTGTATGCCAGATTTATATGAAGTGGAAACAGTGGTTTTAAGAAATCGAAGAGTATACTTTTTCATTCTATTGTGAAAACACGATACAGCGTCACAATTAAATGTAGAGTTAAGAATGCGAGCATAACATAAGCAAACCAGCCTAACATGTAAACGATATTACTTTTAATATATATCAGTGAGTTCATGTTTTCAAACAAATTATTCCGCCTGATTTTGTGGTATAGGTTGAACTATACATGACTTAAGTTTTGATTGTCTGGAGGCCTCCTAGATCTACCTCTCATAAACTTGAACATAGGTAAATACCCACTGAATAAAAAGCCTTTGAGGGCACAATTTCCAACAATATCTTAATTGGCAACTCAATATAAGGTGACCTATTAGTGAGTTTCTGAGAAGATGAATGACGTATTGCAACTAAGCTATATGACTCGCGCCAACAATTCCATTTTTATTTTTCATTTTATCAGAGAAACGTATAGGATTTAAACATTGCTTATCTGCTATGCAATAAATAATCATCACCAGAATTGTTTCACAATAAGTGTCACTTACTGTACTGTGTTTTTGGCGATTAGAATGAATATTTATTTAATAACGGTAGATTTTACAGTGGTACCAAGTATATGGCATGAAAATTCCACCATACATTTGAAAAAAAAACACAGTTTGGTTTTTCGCATTCTGCGTCTAAACCCAATTTTTTAGAAAATTTGTGCATTTTAGTCGTCTAGTGAAAGTGATCGATTGGAACTAGCCACACTCTAACTAGCCAAACCTGTTGGAAAAACTCAATCCAATCTCTCCTGTCCACACTTAACAGTGTGGAGCCCGACGTGGTGTTTTATCTGCCAATATCGCTGTGCTTTGAATCGTTTTAGCTGGATAAAACGTATTAAGGCTATATCTCTTGTATTGGCGCAATGTGAAAACTAACAACGGAGACATCAAAAGTAAACAGTGAATAAACTTATCTCTTGAGTGGATTAATGTATCTCTAAAAGGATGAAGTCTGGTTTGTTTACCCTTGACACTTCGTGACAGTGTTTGTCGTAGAGAGCCAGTGGATAAAGTTGTGGTGATTCACGGTAATTGCTAATCTTTGCTTTTTAGTATATCAAAATTGTACACTTTAATACAAGACTTAATATATTAGAATAGGAATCAAAACTCCCGTTTGAAACAAAAACAGTAAAAACAAACTACGGGCAGCACGTACAGTGTGTATTTGGACTCTTAATAAAATTGTTGAATCTGAATTTATGAACCGCAAGAAACTTCCTGTTATACTTTTTCATTCTATTGTGAACACACGATACAGCGTCACAATGAAATGTAGAGTTAAGAACGCGAGCATAACATAAGCAAAGCAGCCTAACATGTAAACGATATTACTTTAATATCAGTGAGTTCATGTTTTCAAACAAATTATTAGCTTATGATCTTATCTATTATCTACTCTGTAATTAAATGGACAATACGAAAACAACACAAATGTGAATAACATAAGATATTATAGATAAGAAACTTTGGTATATTTTCGGTGAAACGTTTCTGCCAAGATGCTTAGACTGTTTTCAAGCAATTATTACAAATCTCAACTGAATAATTATACTTGTTAACTTGTGATTTTACAACGTTAATAAATTAGCTTTATGACAGTGTTTACTTTTAAATCATAACGTCAGTCTTATGTTATTAGCATATCATTTTAACATTATCATAACACACAATTCAAGCTAATTGCCGAATTCTATCACCGAACCACTGTTTTTGATGATTCTTGAAATGATTTTTTAATAACCATTTAGGTGATATAAAATAACTTTCTGAATTTATGACACCCATTTGAACATTTTGGGATGTTTTGAGCAATACTTAAGAAGAAATGCCTCTTCTGTTTATTGAAAAGCCAAAGTAGACTGGACCCTACATTTGTGTATAACAAAACGTATTTCGGTAGTTTATCTAAATCATTTCCTCATCTCATATGGGAGAAACACAAAGACCTTTGAGCATATTTGATGTGAACGCTATCCAACGAGTTCTCATTCATATATGATCTATAGCAAATCAGCATTGATGAAAACGGCCGTAGACACAAGATTACATTTAAATGTGTCACAGGATGAAGTAGGTTACAGATACGAGTTGACCTCTACGGTGATGGAGGATCTATGGAAACTGATCATATATTAGAAACGCGTCACTGATTCTATTGTTGAAGGGAGATAATTTGTACATCGTGGCAATTCTAGATGGATCATCAAAAAGGATTTCGAGGCAGTTGGATTAGAAATTTGTCTGAAATGCAACCAGAAATCGAAATGTTAGCTATTCAACGCCATCGAGAGAGGGGATACAGTACTACAATCAGATATTGACCTGAAACAGACGAGAAAAGAATTGCAAAACAGGTTTTCCAATAATTCCTTTGAGGAATTGTTAATTACCCTTAAACTTTACGAGATCCCAGTTATTATGAATGCGTATTTGAAAAGTGCTAGGACTTAATTTCCTCAACAAGATGCCACGCCGGATTCACAGAATATACAGATATGATGTTGTCGGGGAGGGGGGTTTTGAATATTCTGTGCAATTAAACGTACTTATTTAGTTAAATAATATTTGAACTAAATTATTCTGCAGTTTAAACTTTGGAGGCATTACATTTATAACTTATCTTGAAAGATAGACGATGTGTATTCAAAGATCAACTTCAACACGATAACTTAACCACCCAAATTAGGTTAGTTAAGCAAGGTTAAAGATAAATCAATGTGAAACTAACCTCGAAACGAGCATAAAGTTCACCCTGTGTATAAAAAAATCTCCTAAATGTTACATCATGGCCCGCATAGCTTAACACTTACAACTTATGTTTAGATAAAATGATGGAAGTTTATTGCTTCATTACTTGTACTGAAATCTGTGCTTTTACTGCGCGTGTTCTGCGGGTGTGGACTAATTTTACTGTACCGTTTTAAAATGACTGTAACTTACTTGGCACTTGCAGTCTTTATAGCCAGACTGTGTCTATGTGGCACCGAAAGTGTACATTAACACTCTATTGCTAATACTTTGCCTCTTTCCTAGTTTCATCTCGTCACTGTTTGTTACAAGGAATGTCGCGAGTAGTTTCCCCCGTATATTTACCCCGCCGACAGTTACAGCTACCAATAACGTCATGCTGGTCATTGTGCTGTCTTGTCTACGAAGAGACAGTCTTTGTTGATTATTTGTCGATTATTTTCTAGCATTATGTTCACGAAACTATTTTGCAC
>JAVFBZ010007378.1:1805-12234 GCA_032466195.1 Katharina tunicata
GAATAAAACTCTTAGCTATCTTATGTAGAGTACCTCAGAATAAAACTCTTAGCTGGCTTATGTAGAGTACCTCGGAATAAAACTCTTGGCAGGCTTACATTATGTAGAGTGCCTCGGAATAAAATTCTTGGCAGGCTTAAATTATGTAGAGTGCCTCGGAATAAAACTCTTGGCAGGCTTAAATTATGTAGAGTACCTCGGAAGAAAACTCTTAGCTGGCTTATGTAGAGTACCTCGGAAGAAAACTCTTAGCTGGCTTATGTAGAGTACCTTGGAATAAAACTCTTAGCTGGCTTATGTAGAGTACCTTGGAATAAAACTCTTGGCTGGCTTATGTAGAGTACCTCGGAATAAAACTCTTAGCTGGCTTATGTAGAGTACCTCGGAATAAAACTCTTGGCAGGCTTACATTATGTAGAGTACCTAGGAATAAAACTCTTATATGGTTGGGTAATCAAGCTCTCAAGCTGTGCCCTGGCGCTCTCTGTATGAGCTTCACAGCAACAAGAGTCAGAGTTTGCTGAACCTGTTGTTTCCTTCACACCTATTCCTGGCATGCCGTCATATGAGTGAAAAAAACTTAAGTACGGTACAAAATCTCATGCAATCAGTCAAATTCAAGGTTTATTTCCTTCTTATTAATATAATAACATTTATACTGACTTTTGAATTTCCATGGATTGATTGATGATTGGTTGATTGCTGTTAAACACAGTTCTCAAGGGTACCTGTATAATAGTATTTCAATAAAACGGCAGCAGTAAATTGCAACAATATCCCTCATCCATTGGGCTGGCACAGCAAGCTTCATATGAGCTTTTAATAAAAGTGAAATGACCTAATACAGCATAAAACCCTTAAATTAATCATATCAACTCTGGGTTGTTTGTTTTATGTTATACTTAAAGTTATTTCACTCATATGCCAGCCCAATGTCTGAAGGAAACCACCTTACACAGGATACCAAAATACATTAACAGGTTGAAAACAAGACACCTAAAAAAATCTGCTTTCCTTAGCTCAGAGATCACCAGGACACCGGATGAATGCATGAGTCTGCCCTTAGTGTTTATGACAATTTCTAACTAGTTTATTTCTATAATTCTTGTGAGCGCTGGACTGTTGAGTCCCCTTCACTGTACCCGCTATGGGTCCAAAACCTAATTTGGAAACAATAGACCATGTCACATTTGCAACCGAGAAAGCATAGCAGTTCATTATTTAATGTAAACACCAGAAGTGACACACAGATAGGTAGGTCTATCATATGTCCTCGTTGTGGATGTGCCGGTTGATGATGTGAGCAAAAATAAAGTGACATTCCGTTCCCAACTATAAAATCATCAATAGGTTCATCCAGTTAATCATGAGAGGACAGACACAAGCAGGACATACTTTTGCTGCTAACAATAACGTCACTTCCGTTTTTTAAATTTAATGATTAACAGGCTATGGTTATAGGTTCCAAATGTGCCACTGTCTATTGTCTTTCCAAATACACGTGAATAATAATAAGTTTTGGTCAAAATTCGCTGGTCTATTTCTTTAAGTTCGATGTTAAAAACCAATCATTCATAGTCCTTATGGTCCATATATTCAATGCAGATTTTGTAAGTTTTGTAACTCCATTCCTGGAACAGTAAATATGGTGTATCTAATCGTGTTTTTATGTTTTGTGTCATTCTTAACCTTAATGTGTCAGATTGGATTGAAAAGTTTGAGGTTTTAAAAAGGAATTTAGGTTATTTCACTCATCAGACAGCTTACCAGTCCAATGGGTGAAGGAAAAAATTTGATTGGTTGATTGATGCCTGACGCCGTGCTCAAGGGTATTTCACTTATATGACGACACTGTATTCCAACATTAGACAGCGACTCTTTACACAACCTAAAGTGTATAGTCACTTGAGTGTTTTTGCTGTTGGAAAGACAATGTTCCTCAAGTGCTAAGTATAACAGCATGAATATAATCTGGAAACATACTGCCCTTAGCCAGAGGGCGTGAAGGAAAGAATCCTAAATGACAAACAAAGAATAAAACACAGGACACCACAACAAATCAGCTTCCAGACGTATTTTGATTTTTTAAATACATTTTTCCTCTAATGCTAAATAAAGCCACTTGGCTATGCTTGGAATATACTGCCCTAGTCACTTGGCGTCAGTGATAAATGGCTTAGACCCTTTTTTGACAGATAGATTTGTTGATTAATCTGTCCATTACATCAACAAAAGTACTCTAATTCTTCAACCTTCTCACCCCCTGATATTTTTGCAACAATAAGACTTTCAGTCAATTTAACTTGTTAAATCTCAGACACAGAGGCTAATTAATAAGTTATACAGTAGGCTATAATAATAAATTAATTATTTATCATTGGATTACACCCTTTCCCAAATTTGCTTGTGGTCTAATTTCATGTTTCCTATTTGACTAAAAACACTCAGAGGGGGTGACATGGTTGAAGAATTAGGGTGTAATTTGTGTCTATTGTTGTACCTGAGATTTATTTCATTGGCGTGTTACGGCATATATACATATGTAAACTTTGCGTTACTGGTGTATAGTGGATATATACATATAATATGTGAAGCTCTGAACAGGGAAGTCATGTTGGTATAGATAATACATTTCTGCTTTATTATGTCATCATCATTCAACCACCATCAACAACACTGCCACAGGAAAAGAACAGGACTCGAATACAGGACCTCACAGACCTCTTACGCTAGAGAGCACCAGAGCACTGGTAGGTCAACAGCATGAGATTAGATCTAGGTGTCGTCGGACAAATTTTCATTGGTCTCTGGGGAAGTCAGAATATTTATGTTGCACGACGTCATAGTAGTAACACAATTTTTACTGTCAAGTGCCAATTATGTCCAGTTGCTGGGGTTGGAGTTTAGGAAGCCAATTGCTTCCTTCGTTTCTGTTCCAGAACACGTTTTTATTTCAAATATAAGTATAACCTCCGATTAGTTTAGCATAGTGACAACTCCAAAGAATGAATTGTTCATCATTCTTTGGAGTTGTCACTATGACCTATTTTTATTTCAGCCAATCATTTTTCATTTTATTGCTCCTCCTGAAGATAAGAAATGGGGGTCAAGGGTCAACTCTGTACTGTTGCTGGGGGTGGAGTTGGAGTAGCCAAACGTTGCCTTCGTTTCTGTTCCAGAACACTGTTCATTTCAGCCAATCGTTTTTCATTTTGTTGCTCCTGCTGAAGATAAGTATCTCGTATCACTTTGAAGGCTTTAACATTTGCATATGGACAATGCGTTATGGGGTCAAAGTATTTGGCCGGCTGTTTGGTGATTGGACAATAATGTTTGCTGGAGATCTTCATCTTTTTCACAGTAAAGAAATCTTTGAAATTTTTGTCGTCTGTGAAAGTAATGAATGTTCTTGAGCATTTGCCCACTTTATTCTCTGAACCATCCGGAGGATTTTCACTGAAAATTAAAAAAAGAAAAAAGCAAAATTTATTAAAATAAATCAATTGGCAAAGTTATATATCATTGTAATGGTAGAATTTATTATATTTTTTCAGTGTGGTATGTCAAACTTACATGTATATGATCAACTTATACGACATCTTTTTATGCCTGTATTTGGTTAAAAGACGAGTGAAATTGATTGACATTTGTTGCCAACTTCAAACAGATATACAAACAACTCATAAGCTGGTGTTTGGCCGAAAACGGCTTCCCTGACCTTCCCTAGCTGAACCTGTGCAATGGATTGATGGGGGATCAGCTAATGCTTTACTTTCTGAGCCACTACGTTGATCGATTAATTTGTGTTTAACATCATGCTCAGGGGTATTTCACTTATATGACAGCGCTGTATTCCAACAGTACACAGCGACTCTTAACACAACTATAAAATGTGTAGTCACTTTAGTGTTTTTGCTGTTGGAAAGATAATGATAATCAAGTAGGCCTACTTACTATTAAGGGAGTTTGCCATTGACTAAAAAAGGAGATATATCGGTTACACTTACAACTGGCAGATAATTCATTGACTAACAATATAATATTTCAAGTAAATGTTCTTTTGTTGTTCGCCTTGATTGTGGTTTTACAATCATAGCCGTACTTATGGTTATTTCACTTATATGACGACGTGCCAGTCCAATCTGTGAAGGAAACCACCTGGAATGACGCTGGCAACATAGAGGACGCCACAATGATTCTATAGGATGAAAAAGTGGACACCACAACAACTCAGCTTCCTGATGCCCTTTAGCTCGGAGAGCACCAGGCACTCTGACCCACCCAACTGGGTTTGCCAGTCGCAGAAAAAAATGAAAAAAGATAAATCGATAAACCAGATAACTGCCACCAATATCATGGAACGACAATATAACAAAATTAAATAGTCATATTGCTATTGTTCACAAATCTGGTAGTTGCAGTTGTATGGTTAACAGACTTATCTCCCTTGTTAGCCACTGGTGAACCCCATAACAGGCAGTAAAACTAACCTGTCTTCAACTCTTGTTTCTGGAGCGGTAACTTCTTCAACCATTGGCATGGTAACAGAGTGATATCGAATCATTGGACCACGGTATATCTGTTTCTGACCTCGAGCTTTCTTCTTCTCAGATTCCAGCCTCTGATATGTTTCTGAAATAACAATCGAGCCATAAACTCCCAAATAAATGACTTAATATTTCGGGTCATTTAAATCCTCTTCACCACTACTGAAGATTAACTGAAAGGTATAGCCAACAGTAGTCATTTAGTCTTACAAACAGAATGCAAAAAATAAAATATTTTATTTATTAATCTGATTGGTGTTAGGCTATTATTCATCTTTGCGTTGTCGATGTTTAGTGGAAAATCAGGAAGAAACCTCGTAAAGACAACCACACAACTTCCCCTTTTTAAAGCGAGTGAGACTCCTTTGTCCAACGCTCAATCACGACGCGGCCCCTCAAAATTTTAAATAAAAATCATACCTAAAGATCGTAAATTAAATTCTTCTGTTAGTTTTGCTTCTGCCAGTAGCTCCTGTTGTGTCAAGCGTCGGACTTCGGTTACATTTTTCTTGGCAGCGATTTCTTTCAGCATTTGGTTCCGGGCTTCCTGTTCTTTGACTCGTAGTTCCGTAGCAATGGATTTTTGAGCAGTGGAACGTCTCAATGATTTCTTGCCTAATAATAAAAAAAAATTCAATTGCATTAAATTAAGTCTATTCATAAGCGCTTAAACATTTTTTCTAACAAAACACTATAATTATACGCAGTAAAAAAAATAAGCATCTTTCATAGCACCTGTAACAGTGATACTGACATTTTTTGGGGGAGGGGAGGGGGTAACACTCTCTAATACTGAACAAATTTTAATTCAGACATTTTTGCTGGCTAACACTCTTGAGTTTGTCAGAAATCCTTTGAGATTGACAAACTGAAATAAACCTTTAACTTTTAAACCTTTCATTAAAGAGGTGTCAATGTATAACCTAATGAGCCACTTCACTAGAGCTGAAACGAATAACCGAATATTCGCGAACGAAAAGTATAAGGCGAATATTCAAAGTCTAATTCAGTATTCAAATATTCGCAGGAAGGCGTGTCACTGCTTTAGCAATGGTCTGCTTCTAGTGCTAGTCTGCCAAGAAATGTAGGCCCTATAACCTCTTAATTTTGGATTAAATGAAAATCCCCGGAATGTTTCTATCAACTCTGTCACTTCTGATATAAAATTATAAACCCGATTTGCTAACACACTGACTCTTGTTTGTTTGTATTGGATGCCTGAAAAATAGGCAGACTAGCACACTGCAGGGAGTCTTATTTCAGCCTGTCACCTTAAACTACAACTTTATAAAGCTAGCAGTGTCAATGAACCAATGCATTCTTGTGTAATTACATGTAAATGGAAATTGACAAATAAATGTGCTTTGAGCAACCGAATCCAACCGTCAAGGCTTAGCGCAGGTCGACAAAAAACATGAAAACATCTTTTTTGGCACGAATGACCAATCTCCCATTTAAATCCATGTTAATTTTCACACAAACTCTTTTCCTGACAGAGGCAAGTGCCGGGATGTTTGAGGCTATAAGTAGAAAAGAGAAAGCAAACTCCAGCTACCTTCTATCCCTCTGAACACGGGCTAAGTTAGCAACAAAGACGAGTTGGAAACTTTAATTTCTCATTATCCACTTTATTTACAGTAAAAGGATAAACAAAGGGCATATTAAAATTCCTTGAGACCTATATCAATATGTTTCTGTATAGTCCCTTTGAACAACAACAACAGCATGTTAAACATACATGTATGTACATGTAAGCTATTTTTATAAGCCTTTGTATGACAAGGCGAATATTGGAATACCATTCGAATATGCCTGGGGAATCATCGAATACCAAAATATGGCATTCGTTTCAGCACTACACTTAACCTTTACTACAACTGTTTGATTGGTGTTTCACTTATATGACGGCAGTGTATTCCAACAGAAGATGGCGACTCACAACCAAAGTACTAAGTATGACAGCATTAATATAATCTGGAAACATACTGCCCTCAGTGTTCTATCCAGAACATTTTCTTGAGTCCTTATTTGGTTCTTTAAACATTTTTTTTAAGAAAGATCAAGCCCATAGATAACTAACATACAAAAGATTGTAGCGAATTCCAGACAACAGCAGGTTTTCTTTTTGTATTCATTTTCCATGTACAATGCAGAGATGAGAACAATTTGTTTATAAAATTTTGAGATGAGATGAGATTTTTTTTGAGAATTCTTGCTATTTGATTCTTTATAAGAGTCCTTCTGATGGACAAAGTGAGGCCCTGTATAGAACCCTGGCCCTTAACCAGAGGGCTACTACCATCAGGAATAAAGAATATAAAATGATTTCAATAAATGTTACCTGTAGGTCCAGTGTCTGTAAAGGACTGTTCTGTCTTCACTCTCTCCTTCGGTTTAACTTTGGTCTCAGTTTTAGTGGAGGTTTTAGGGGCCTTCTTAATCGGCTCCTGAAGAGTAAAAACACATAATTTATAGGTCACTTCACTTTGACCCAGTTTCAGGTGAAAAGTGAAAAACTACACAAAATCAACAGGTTGGAGATTGTTAACGTTTCAGATTTTTAGTGTAAAGGAATTTAACAAGATACCAAAAAAAATTGTCTTTCATCAAAAGCACTAAGCATGGACATCCCAAGCGTGGAAGCAATTATCTAAGTAATCAAAATAACATCCCTTAATATCTACCTGGCATCAGAATGTATCCAACAATAGGAATTTATTGTCAAATGAGGGTTTACCAGGGGCTAAAAGGGAGATAACTATGTTACTCATATCCCTGACAGTGCCACCTGTGACCTATCTCATTGACAAACAACACTCCTTGCATCCATTTTTTAATTTTATATTTTACCTAAAGATATTGAGACCAAATTGATGACCCTAAAAGAAAAGAGAAATATTTGAAGAGTTACCCTAACTTCTATTAATCACAAAGCAAGAAAAATTCCCCACCTTGTAGGCCTTCGTGTCGATGCCTCTCTTTTTACGTTTTGGGTTGTCGTCATCCTCCATATCACTACGGACTTCATCGTCCTCATCGATACTAAAATCGGAGTCCGTCTGGTCGGACCCAGAATCATCCGTTTCATATTCGTTATCGTTAGCTTCCTGTTTTCATAAAAATAAAAAATTTAATAAAAATTTATAGAATTGATCAAATAATTCAACTAACTGCAGGTGCCTATTTTTCACTGTCTTCTAAATTTTGCTGATGGGAAATTTCGGAAATCCTCAGAAATCTTAAAACATACAGATTGATTCTAACAAATAACATTTACTTCATGCAGTCTAACACAAATTAACACTGTATATTTATTTTTGTTGTTGAAAGCTTGTAGTACACATAATAGGTTGCTAAATAAAGAATGGATCATCTCTACAAAAAGATCCATAGTACACTGAGGTTTTCTCACAACACATGCTCTGTAAATATGGTTAATTTTTCCGGTGAATTATATATGTCCAATATTATTCTCACACTACAACCCTGATAATCAGACATTAAAGCCATTGATCATTATGTGGTAATAACACTAGTGATATTATTCAAGTTTGTTTTTTTTGAACAGTATTTTCCTCATAGAGAGATGACATCACATTTTGAGTCATTTTGATGTCTTCGTTGGCACGACGTAATACCCTTTGTTGCATGAAATCGATTCAGTTCAGTCGTTGTCTTTCTATGACGTTGATAGGTTGCACAACAATGTGTATCCATACCAATCAGTTCAAAATGTACAGATTTCTACACGAAAATCACCTCAAAAGTTCTTAAAATGTGTAGTGTGAGAATTTTGCTTAAGGTTATTGGCCCCAAGATAGGTGCCCAAACTTTTCCCTTGGATCAGGCCCTGTTATATGAATCATATAACAGGGCCTGATCCAGGGGGAAAGTTTTGGCACCCATAATGATTCTGTACCCACACAGTAAATAGCAGCACTAAACAAATCTTAAAATGTGAACAGTTTTGCTCTTTGTAAAACATTGTTTCTCCAGTGTAGCAGAGTTAGACAGTAGGACTGCAGTCGGGCTCTACTGTGGCTACTGTCCTTAACCTGAAGGTGTTAACCAATACACACCTCATTAAAACCTCCGTAAGTAGTTTTATAAAAATCATCCTCGTCTTCTGCATCTAACAAACTCGTCATTTTGGAACCAGCATTGTGTCGCTTCTCTCTTGTTGCTGCCATTCTCAGAGGTTGAATCACTTATTGGACTGAACACAAATATAGACAAATGAAAAGCTTCAAAATTTGTAAATCAATAAATTTATTTTGCATTTATCTTAAGTTTATTTCACTCATAAGACTGCTTGCCATCCCGCTATGTTAAGGAACCCACCCCAGAGACTATAGATTGACGAGACTGGTCACCTCGACCAATCTCAGGATGGCATCCTATGCCGCCATGTTGTTTACATGGACCATGGCGCCCCTTGTCCGTAGGTAGTCGATGTCGAGCTTTCAAAATGTCATGTAAGGAGATAACCTATGTGTGTCACTATTGCTTCTGGATATCACGCTCTGCCGGACAGCAAATCAGCACCAACAACTAGGGGGCGCCACTGTTTATTTTCAACATAGCGCTGGTGAAGTGACCTGTCTTGTCAATCTATAGTTTCTGTCCACCCTTCGCAAGGACCGCACTAAAGATCCGCCAACCATCGGCTTCTGACTTATGTCCTTTATAACTGCTTCTTTTAAAACTACTTCAACTGTCTTACAGAGCTTATTATTAATTAATACATAATATGAAAAGTAGGATATTTCTGGCCTAGGAGCAACTGAGGTTACTTGTGCCATGCAAACAAAAACTATGTTAAACTTAGACGCAAACATTGTTTCTATGCATTAATTTATTTCCAACAGTTTTTAGAAGGCACAGAATAATGGTCTCTTAAATGAGAATTAAACTTAAATAAATCGTAAATAAATTGGCAACGAAAGGCCTGTAAATTACAAACTAGTAAGTATTTTTTTTTACATAGATTTAAAACTTCAAAACAAACCAGCAAAAACTGTAATCAACATTATAATCCAGATAAGCAGAATTAATCTTACTTATTGGAATCTCGACCAGAGTACAGAAATATTATGGAACGGATTCTGAGGAAATATCTTGAAGTTGTACATAATGTTATTTTGTGTATAGACAATTTATTTTTATAGTCTATTAGTATTGCATGAACTATAACTATAATTATCGTATTTGTAAAAATATTATGCATATAATTTAAAACTATTCAACCTGCAAAAACATGACTAAGATGGATTTTCAACTTCTGGGTAGATTGAGATTGCTTATCAGGTTGAAAATCCATCTTTATCATGTATTTGTTTAGTTATGTGCCCAGAATCAAAATTTTGATTAATGAGATATACTCAGATATTCAACCGGTGATGCAACACTAACTAGTTATCACGGAGCTATCATTTAAGTGGCGAGAGTGTATTATGCTTTGATTCAAAGCTAACACACCGGCATGACAGGGGCAGGGCTTGTCTTACATATCATTATGCCTCTAACCTAAGTGGGCTGGATGAGCCAACCAGATGACTTGATCAGGCATGAACATAGATGCAGAGTTCTGTTGTATCGTTAGTAGTCTACTACGTTAGAATTACTGTCACCTCGCCCGCTAGCCATCTCGCCCGCTAGAAACTGTGGTCATCTCACCCGTCCATGAAAGCCCAGATAAAAGGTGCGGCGGGTTATATGGGATTCAGTGAAGCATGACACATTGTTGCCACATGCTCGAGAGTTTGTGCCGACGACGGCATTTATATCTGATCATATATAATTGTCAAAAATTCACGAGTTTGATGACGATAATGATGTGTGAATAATCTAGCTTACACATAAAAAATGCTTGGATATTTAAT
>JAVFBZ010007389.1:0-12233 GCA_032466195.1 Katharina tunicata
CCTACAAATTTGATGTTGGAATTATTGGAAAGCCTCTAACTTGTACTTCTTGAGAAAAATATCAATTTTTCATGAGACTCTGTGATAGTGCAAAATTCAGAACTTTTGAGTGCGTATGTTACTTAAATGTCTCAAAACTTTGATGTATAGTGACTATTCAACTAACCTGATAGAAATGGTAGCTTACGGTCTTGTCGGTGAACACTGGCATCTTCTGGATAAAACTTCACTAACTGTAAACAGGTAAATTTTTTAATTTTCAAATGATCTTACATAATTCTGATAATAGTCTGTGCCATCACTGATATTTAAATTAAAATCATATTCGTATCAGTAAGGTGATATATAATAAAATGCACATGTTTGATTCAACATTCACACTGTGAGAATTTGAGAAAACGCCTTTTAATTAATATCATTTAACATTTATGGAACTATATTTATTTATTGATTGTTGACATTTCAACCATAAAATTACTACTTTGGAAGCGACATGTTCTTTGAAATAATATTTGGGAGTCATAAATTTATTTGTTTTGATTGGGATTTTATGCCGTACTTAAAGTTATTTCACTTATGTGACTGTGTGCCAGCCCAGTGGATGAAAGAAACAACCTTTAGCACCCTGGAAACACAGAGGACGCCATGATATATTTACAGGACAAAAACTAGGACACCACAACAACTCGGCTTCATGATGCCCCTTAGCTCAGAGAGCACCAGGGCACAGGAGGCTACCACTCAACCACCCACTATTGGTTTACATCGTATAATACTATCACAGCTTGCAAAATGGTGATTCATGATTGAAATTCTAGATGATTTACAGTAAACTCTTCTTACATGACATGTATTTGTTTGTTTGATTGGTGTTTAAAGTCGTACTCAAGACTATTTTCACCTATATGACGACTTAATATTAATTATTAATTTGATGTGCTGGTGTATAGTGGAAAACCGGGAAGAAACCTCGTAAAAACTACCCACCAAACTCCGCAGCCACAGGAAAATTTCCCTTATATACCGAAGGTTCTAAAGGGGGATTAAACCTATTCCGGGTACAGTGAAGGGAGCTACGTAGGCCAACATTCAACCACGGAGCCAAGGCGCGGCCACTATATGACATGTTATATGTATGTATAACGAGTCTGTGTTTGGAGAACAAGGGGTTCAGATTGAGGGGACCATTAAGACCAATCCAGCACACTTTGATGCAGAAACAGAACGAAGACATCAGCAAAGATGCTTTGTCAATCTTGAGAAAGGTACAAGCCTATTTTAGTATGAATTAGGTTGCTGTGTTGCTGATAACTGCCAAGCTAAGAGATAACACCAGATATGCAAACTTGTTGCACTAGCAATTGTAATAACGATATTGTGGCGGACAGCTGTTGGTTAGATTTTTTGTTGTTGTGCAAAAGGTAAATAAATAAAGAATAACATTTAATTTAAATTAAAAATCACTTGAAAGTGGAAGAGAAATGTTAAAAACAAAACACACAGATTCAACTAACGTGAACAAAAACTTGCAAACTCTGTAAACTGCTTTAAGTTGTTATCTCAGTTCACTGTTGAAAAGTTGCAAAATCCTCCACCCATCTTCTGTCCAACATGTCGTGATCCTAGTCAAATCTTCCGCTGATCATATGCGGATGTTGGCCAGATAAAACATGGAGTATAGATCTGACAAGGTCCTGGCATGGTCAGACCTACATCCTACATCCAACCGTGTAGGATATGTTGTTAGAAAACAGCTATATTGTCAACTGGCATGACTGACAACAAAGAGGACAAGGGCCAGAGACATCACATGACGCCACCACACATTGGCTTCTTGATCCCCCCTTAGCTCTGAGAGCACCAGGGCACAGGAAGCTCTGGCTAACCAACCACACTCCATGACAGAAGTACAAATTATTAATTTTACTTACTCGCGTGTGAAAATCATACAAGTCTTGATAGGACTTGTACACTTGACTAGTTTCTCCATTTGACCAAGTCACCTGAAATAAAAAGAAATTAAAGTAAAAGAAACAAAAATTAACTAGAAAAGAAGCAATCATAGATTGAATAGTAACAGAGATATGACCTGGACAAGAAATGTCATACAGCAAACAGCTCATTTGCATAATTGATGTAGAAATTTGCATTTATTTTCAAAAAAGGTTGAATGTTGCATATCTGCATATGGAGAAGGCTGTTGTGTGTAAGTGTCAAAGTGGTATGCAACATATTAACCGAGCTATGGTCTGGACAAGATATGTTGGACGCACGCACGCACACACAGACGCACGGACCGCTGGACGAACAAAAGCAATCGCTATATGCCCCCCCTATATATTGATAGGGGGGACATACTGATGTTATCAGACAATGTACAATGCAGATTGTGTTTGATATAGTTTTATATGAGAATAAATCATAACATGTGTCGTTCCACTCTTTGTTTGGAATGTACCCTAAATGCTCAACAAATTCGACCCCATTTACCACTTATAAAACTACATTTTATGCAAAGTTTAAGAAGTGTAGAAACACAATGTGGAAAGTTCACACTTTAAGCTGCAAGAAAGTATAAGTTTTAGTTCCAATCTCACATTAATACCTTCAGTAAATGACTTGTAACATGTGTCCATAGAGGTCGAATTTGTTGAGCATTTAGGGTAAGTACCGAAAATCATGCATAAGTACGTCTGATTTTTCCAACTATATCCCATGATTCCCCGTCTCTAGTGTTTATTTCAGTTATTAACGGACAAAGAATCGATTAGGGCAAATAGCGTGTCGTAACAGGATTATCGCAAGGATAAAAAGGGGCCGGGATCACAGCCAGATATGTATATTCAGGGAGTCAGATAAGCGTCGGCCATCAGTCATAGACCTATAGTTTGAAAAATGACCGATTGATATAGTCATGTGTCAGTCAAGTGACAGATTGATTTTATTCGAATGAAGTCCCTTTTACATACGCAAATCCCACAGATTACGATCGATATTTGCTGGTGCACGTCAGGAAACCGCAAGATCGTCCGCGTACATTGTTTTGAGTGGTGTCATACTATAATACGAGTCATGATTAGCTTAAAACCTGGTATAGGAAATACGACAAATCTGATTGGGTACTGTAGACTGGTACATTGCCTCTTCATTGAGCCAAATCTGTCAAGTTGCATCTTGTAAACATGCGGCTTGCCGCCAAAAATGAAATTTATCAAATTGCTGTGTCAACAAGCATTGTTCAAAATTAATATACCCAAATCAAATTTATAGTGTTTATTTTTATTACTCAAGGTTTCATTTCCTATCCAAACAGTCATTAAAGATGCAAAACGAAAAACGGGTTAACATAGGACAAACACAGGTTATCATAATTCCCATCTTGCATAACCTATTTCAAGGTTATTTAGATAAATTTTAGAGGACCGATTTTTAGGATACCCGAGAAAACTTTACCCCACAGGCTTGTAGAAAGCCCTCTTAACAAACTTATTTGTTTTATTTAGTAAATTATTGCAAATGGCTTTGTGTACAGCAGCAAAAATAAGACCCATTCAGTTCAGAAATGACCCATTGAGTTGGGTCAGTTCAGGACAAATGTCCAACTAGGCTTAAATCTGCATGTAGAAACTAAATAAAACTGTCCCCTTGCTATTTAGAATGCATATTTATCAAATACTAAAATACAAAAGGCATGGTGTACTGAGAAATCTGCTTGTAAAAACTACTAAATAAAAATAATTCATACTAACATATATATGTAAAACAGGGGACTTTGAATAAATTTACTGCGCCTTCTCCAGCAGTTTTTTTCACGAGAACAGCCGTGGTTGTAGCTGTGCAAATGTTATAGAGGTTCTCACTGGGCATGCGTTATTGATTGGCAGCTGTGGACAAGTCCATAGTCTTTGAAACGGTACGACAGCCATCGATATTCTCGGAAACTCAAAATGATGTCTATTCCATAGGCGTCACAAATAATGTATCATGATTTGAATAACTGTTAACTATTTTCCTTCAAGCATGTGAAAATGATTTATTCATAATACGTATAGCGTACATAGGCCAAATGCTGAACACAGTTAAATTCAAATCTGGAAAGATTTCTAGCTATACATGAAGGACTCACGTATTTACATTTTACACTGCAATTATTTTAGTCCTTGATTTTTAAAAATATTTGGTTTTTTTTTTTTTTACAAAGAGGGTGGGGGCAAGCAAAATCTTCTTTCTCTACATTTATACAAACATATTTATTTACTGTGTGCAATACATTGTTTCACTTCAGCATTTCAAATGCTACTCCCCCAATAGGCAAAATAATGGACTAGGGTGGAAACACTGCTTATAAGAGGAGCTATTGGGGGTTCTGTGAAATCGCTTCCATTCAATTCGAAACATTGACATGTTAGTCGGGAATAATACCTGAAGTCAACGGTAAGCTGAGCTTCGACCAATTTGCCTTGGATTGATTCCCACTGGTTTTTTTTTTTTTAACCTTAAATTAAACCTTAAATTTCATTGACAAGCAAATATATATAATAATAAAAAAGAGCTTTGTATTTACTTTATCTGCTTTATTTCAATTATATATACGGAGCATTCCGTGTTCACTGAAAACAGAATCACATTACCGGGGCGACTGGAAGCTATAACGTATTGGATGAACGAGGCACTGATAGACGGCTGCATGTCATCAGCAGCATATAAAATGTACATATAGCTACGGCTTAGTTGCTGTCTGTATGTGCTAGTCTTTACGCAACAGACACTTTTATTTTATTTTGACTTTAGTCGATCACGCAAGTAGACATTTTTTTCAAGATATCAAGGCAATTCCCAGTAGGTCAATAAAACTAAAAGCTTTTGTCCAGTCAGGCCCAGTCTGGGTGAATTTGTGTCATGCTGGGCAATTACTAGGCGTTGTTGTTGGTGTGTGTAGGTGATTAGCAAGCCGTCAGGGGGTAAATAGCCATAGAGACGAACTTTTAGGTTAATCTGTCCCGGACGTACTTATGCGTGATTTACCATATCTATTGTATTTTGAATGGACTGAATGCTTTAATTAAAGACAATGACCATTGACCAAGTTCACATATCCAAAATTCAATCATTTATTTGCTTTTTATCAGCCCGTTTCTTAAAACAGCACAATATTAAATCTCTTTCATAAACAGCAAATAAATAAATACATGTAAATCAAACAAACCTCCAGTTGAAATTCTTGTTTTCGTTTAGTTTTCCTTGAACCGGTCACTTCCACTCTTTTTATGAATACTGAAAAAGTCAAACCTTTACAAGGTTAAAAGACAGGGTTTGAATTTCATTTACAAGATGACAACAGAAGCCCATACTTGGAAGTCAGAAACAGAAAATAAGTTCATATTTCATAACATACAATGGTTTAATTTTTGTTCCAAAATCAACACGCTACTGGAAATTTTATTTTTTTCATATATTTTATTAGATAAACATGTGCAGGATTAACTGATTAAATTGTATACATATATACTTTTTTGTTTTATCGCTGTATCTTCTTTCATGTAAATTGTTTAGAAATGAATTTGTATATTATTTCACACTGGTTTGTTCAAAATGTCATGCAGAGGGCCTCAGGAAACACCCCAGCATCAGCTGTAAATGAGCTTCATTTTGTATTATCCTTATGAAATTAAGTTTTATTATAATTATTATAATGCAATTTTTTTAAATTAATTTTTTGGTTGGTAAGGTCTGTCAAAAATGGATTTAGCTGATAGTGTATTGTTCTAGTGTAATATATCTTTATAAAGATAAACCAAAATTTACCTTTCTGGGCGGATTCTTGAAACAAGTGTCTGTGATCTGCTTGATTTGGTGAGTTGCCGAGTTCGGGTTTGGGCCAGCCTTGAGGACTAAGGGAGTTATCGTTCTGACTCCCTGCAGATTCTAACGGGGAATGGAGACCTTCTACCAGGGGTGACCTCAGCAGGTACTGAAAGTAAGCATTCCCTATAAATATTTGACCCTCCACACCATCAGCATCTCCGTTACTTTTCTCTGGAGTGAGGTTAGTGTTGTAAATAGGGGGAGGCATTGATTCAGGTACGGTTCTTTCTGCCACAGGATTGGGAAGAGGTTCTGCTGGCTGATTGTCCATACACCTCTGGTCAACTGGACCAGCTTCAGGTACCTGAATCTAAGACAAAATAGGGCTAGGGTTATTGTAGTTCCAATATTGTACCTTTCACCACCGACAGATTGTTCATTTTATTATTGTGGTTTTACTCTGTACTTGAGTGTATTTCACTCATTTGACGGCGTTCCAGCCAAATGGCAGCAAGAAACCACCTTTAACTACACTGGCAGCAAACAGGACAAAGGCAGGTCACATTAAAGAGAACGCCACAACAAATTGGCATCTTCTTGAGACGCCAGGGAACAGGAAGCCCTTACCAGCCACTCACTCCATGGTTAGATTTGTTTCATTTGGACACCATTACCAGGCATAGAGAATAAACAATGGGTGATACAGAACAATGGGTGATACAGAAAAATGGGTGATACAGAACAATGGGTGATACAGAAAAATGGGCGATACAGAACAATGAGTGATACAGAAACAAAAATTAACAATTCTCTGCAGTTTAAAAAAAAACGCCTTAAAAAACATAGGGTCTGACGGTGATGTATTCCAGCAGTAGGCAGCAATTCAACCAAATGAAAAGATAACCTTCCTCCAGGGCTACATTTAAGTGTGACAGCAGCATGAAGTAACTTGTAACTTATAACTAAAAACATGAAGGTACAAGGCAATACATAAGTCAATCGTTGTAAGTCAACATGACACAATCATGTAAAAATAAAATCACAAGTTTGACTGAAGCAGTATGCAATACTTAAGTTCACCTCCCTCATATCTATAGCGGCACCTTAGCCCATTGGGGGCAGCAAATCCCCCCCTCAAGAGAACAGTACAATGTTCGCTTGTACTGGACTTAGAGGAAAACCTTGAAACTCTGGCGGTACGTATTAAATATTGGACTTTCAGAATGAGTTTTCTTTTGTTTAGGTCATGTTACATGAACATGACTGGACGGGATAGTTGTCTCTCTTTTTAATTCCTGTTTTGAAAAAAGTAGCTTGTAC
Organism: Katharina tunicata; assembly: GCA_032466195.1. Classification (NCBI taxonomy): domain Eukaryota; kingdom Metazoa; phylum Mollusca; class Polyplacophora; order Chitonida; family Mopaliidae; genus Katharina; species Katharina tunicata. The sequence continues at coordinate 7,126 of JAVFBZ010007389.1, forward strand.
GGTTGTACCCCTGAGCTGGAATGAATCTTGTGAAATCTCTCATCACTTGACCTGACTAATTTATAAACAGGCCCTATTACAAGCCACATTGTAATCAAAAAAGTTAATCATAACAGTTTGTTTCTCTTTACAAGCCAGTCCGATGGGTGAAGAATTGTTTGTTTGATTGGGTATCACGCCGTACTCAAGGTTATTTCACTTATGACAGCGTGCCAGCCCAATGGGTGAAGGAAATCACCTTTAACGTCGCTGACACAACAAATCGGCATCCTGTGCCCCTTGACTCAAAGGCTTCCACCTAACCACCCACTAGTACAACGACTAACGGCTTGCTAAAAGTGGCATTGGAGGTTGTCATTGACAGTGAATTTCCGATTACTCATCTAACACACGATCACTGAAATCCTATAAGAGTGATATTAATACACCCGAACAGCTTGTAAGTTAATCAGGCTCGTTCTCACAAAGGGTATCTAGGGTAAGGATAGCGCTTTCCCGGATTTATGTTGGGTCGCTTAAATTAAAATAATTTAAGTGTAACAGTATAAAGGTAAAATTTACTTCACTTTAACATCCCACATCACGGACGTAGATACTTTTGGAAATTAGTAAGAAATTCAATAACATTTGTGCCGCTTATGTTATTAACATAAATAACATTTTTGCCGCAAACAACCAGATTTCTATGAAAATAGTAATATTTGATAGAAAATGTATTTATTCTACATTTAAAGCACAAGACCACGGATTGTTAATTAGATTTCAGTATTTTTCTTGTTCTATTGTAAAAGATATATTCCCGTAAAGATGCATTAAGTTATTTGATGTCCCATGTGCACTGGAACTCTCTTTGCTAACGGGCGTCAGAAGACCAATTTGTTATGGCGTCATGTTTTGAGTACTGGCTTTGTCCTAATGAAATGTCGGTCGCACATTCACAAGAACATCAATTTGTTCTCAAAGTTTTGCTATGAAGACTTTCTGAAGTTAAGCCGAATCAAAACAATTTTCTGACTATGGTTCATCAGTTGTAGTGTATACGACTTATATTTTAGTAGTTATTGCAGTTTGATCCAGGGTTTCTTTATGTATTTGGTACCATATATATCATATGGCTGTTTGTATCAATATTTTTGTCATATTGCAAACGATCGTTCTTCGAAACAATGTTGGAGTGTGGAACTGACTTGCCTACCTTAGCATTGAAACCGACAGACCCTCTGGATACAATATAAAAAAATGGAGCAGTCTTCATTAGATGGAAATTGGTGATAATATATGATAACACTGATCGAATTAAGATGCCAACTTGTCACAATTGAGAACTATGGCCTATAGCTTAGTGTATTCAAAACAGAGGATGTTTTGTAAATGTTCACCCTTCCTGTGTCCTGGAGCTCTCTGAACAAAGAATCATCAGGAAGCCGGTTTGTTGTGGTGTCCTGATCTTCGTCGATTTATATTCTGCGGTTATATTTCTGCGGTGTCCTGTGTGCTGCCAGTGCCGTTGAGGAGAGTGCAGTCCATCACAGATTGGGATGACAAACCGTCATATAAGTGCAATAACCTTAAACACGGTCTAAAGTTGGAACAACCTTTTCGCAGTGGGTTGCAACCCGCTTTGGGAGAGAATGCAATCCTCCGAAATAACTACTTACATCAAGCCATTTTGGGTGGCAAGAGGGTGCCTCAATAGCAACTGGGTTCCAACGGTTGGTCAGATTGGCAATGTCTGTTTTATCGTTATAACAAGTAAAATAAATAATAAGCCTCTGCCTAAGATAAATCCTTTTGCCATATCCAAAACCATTCCAATTTGCGCAGGTTCAGTTTAAATGTAACAAAATTAAAATCTGGCAGCATTCTCAATGAATGCCCTAGAAAACAGCAGTGTGAAACCTTATATAAAACAAATTAAATACAGACTTTGAGACCTCTTCTAATCGATCCGTCGAATTAAGTAGAGGGATGATAAGAGACAGGCACCAAGACCTGATCAATATGTCAGGAAATGAGAGCAAAATTAGCCAATGTCTCTTGGAGTGGAGGAAGTTAAACGTTTCCCCATCAAGTAAGTTGGAAGTTATCGATGACGTTTAACTCTACCTCACATCCATGTCACCTTATTCCAACGAAACAAGATGTTTCAAGTGCCAATAGTATAGACGTGGTAAAGGTCAATGTCCAATGCATGCTCCAAATTTGGAGAAGGCCTCGTCCAAAGACTGTCTACTTTTTAAAAAAGGAAAAGAGATCCGGCAGTTAAAATCCGACAAAAATATTTCTCATTCTGAGGCACGCCGTCTGGTTTCTGTCTATACATCAGGAAAAACACATCCGGCTGTGACCAGGTCTGTTTCTATTTCAGTTAAGATTTCAGACATCTCTCACTTAAACCTCAGATACACAGAGACCATCCACCTTTGTATCACAACATACTACATTGTCAACACAGACATCAACACAATACATCTGTATTTCAAAAAAAAAAAACGAATCAAAAGAAACTCCAGTCACGTGGCCCGCCCCTATACTACCATGCTACCCGGGCTCCATTAAAACGTATCACTTTAAAACTCCGATTGACGAGTAATTAGAGATTGGAATTTCCCATCTTCTCCCCACTGGATGTTTCGATAGATCGGAAACTGAAGATAGGGTGACAGCTGCAGCAATCTGGTTGTAGCATCCTACCGCCCTGCAACTTCCTCCATCTTCTCTGTAGAAGCCAAGGATATGTCCCTGTCTCTAAACATATTTGCCAAACATGATATAAAGAAGGCCATGGTTTGTATTGATTCGCTGTGGTGCATTTTGGTTATTGAAAACAACAAGGTCAAGCATCCAGTGGTCTTACAGATTTTAACTCCGGAAACACAGTTGTGGACAGGGAAGCGCCATTTCCCAGACCATTTCTCAATCTAAAGTATAGTATAAAGATCTTAACCCAATACAACCAAATAAATAGCGAAGCTTAGGCAGGGTGTTTGGGATACAGAAGTCCCTTACAAACTGCAAGACATACACTCTATCATAGCACAAATTATTACTCCATGGGATGTCTCGAAGCATCCATAGGTCCTTACGCGATGTCGTATAGCCACAGTCACTTCACTAAGGGACACCTACAGGACAAAGGAGAACAGGAACCAAAGTGTTTAATTTGTGACTGCTTATACGACATCAAAAACATATTGATTGACTGTGTGGACTTTGTCCTTTTGCTCCTTAGGCAACAGTCCTACACATGAACCTCTATGACAACATTGCTGACGATGTTGTCATAGAGTTCAGCTGTGGTGAGACGCTTTTTTATATTTCCGGGTTGCTTCATGTTTCTTGATGGAAAGTTGAAATCGAACAAAGTTAGGATTAAAGTTGTAAGGCAAACATTAACTGAGCCAATCGCTGTAACTATTGTTGCCAGTTTGTGGGCCATCTTTTTCGGCATTCTCTTGAAAAGGCTGCTATTGGGCGATTAAACTAAACAGAATCGAAATAACAGAACTAGCATTACTTTGTATTTAATTTTAGCCCTTCTTAACCAATCACATATAATGGAAAATGGTAAAATAAATTTCACATTTTTACGTGAACAGAAATCACGTACCACATGTGGTTAGGTGGAACCCTACAATGCCCCTATGATCTCTGAGGTAAGGGACACCAGTAAACCGATTTATTGGGGCGTCCTGTTTTGTCCGTTAAGTGTATCATGGCGTCTTCTGTGTTGCCAGCGTCCATAAGGGTGGTTTCCTCTACCGAGTAGGCTGGTGCGCCGTGTTATGAATGAAATAGCTTTAAGTATGGTGTAAAACCCCAATCAAGCAAACAAATAGATCAAGTACCTAAATCACGTACCTTCAAACCAGGCTGTTACAATTCAAAGGCCACACATACAATTAACTTCCTTTGTTTTCTGTGAAAAAAGAAAATCGTGAATTTTAGGTATTAAAACCCAAATCAATCAGTTTTCTTTCTTCCGTGTACGTTATCGTTGACTTTATCTAGTTCAACTCACTTTGCGTTCTAAAAAAAAATGATTATTTTATCATATTATCATAGATTATATCTTATCCATAATTCTTCTTTTTATTTTGTTATCTTTTATAAACCGAACATTTATTTTGTAAAGTATTTAATAATTTAACAATAAGTCTGTTGTTTTTTTTAAGGACAATACTCAGTCACACTCAGATCAAATGCTGTGAGTGCATTAAATCAATAGTCTAACCTCTATATCATCTCACCGTAACGAATTTACAAAAAGAACAGTTCCAGTTAGTGGGGCAAGTTGGCATCATCATTCATTTTGTATTAACCATGTCAGCTAAAGGTTTTATAAAGTTGCCAGACACGAACGATGTGGCTGGAATACTAAAAACGTCAAATCAATGATAATTAATAATAGTCTGTCTTTGTGTTAAAATTTCAATGATACTTTAATGTTAAATGTCTTGTAACAACTTCATGTTCAATGTCTTAATGTTCAACAGTTTTATGATTAATATTTATTAACAGTATGATATCGGTATCCAGACATTATGCTAGCACTAAAAACTGTCATAGCCTTAGATTTCCGCGTGCAAATACGCCAATTAAGCTATTCAAATTAACATCTTATTTAATATTGTATTAGATGTGTGGGTGTCGCGGATAAAATAAAGAGATGCATAATTGTATTGTCGCGTGGGCAATGGAACCTGGTCGAAAGGGCCGTTCCTTTCACTTTAAAACATACACGAGCAGGGTACATTTATTTATTTTTCCTCGATTTTCAAAATCTTTCAGGAGTATTCCTCGACAACAAATCAGTCACGTCAAAGGTAAACCGTGTAAAGCTACAGACATTGGCATTTTATCCTTGCACTCATACGAACAAAAAAGATATTGACGTGGAATCATGTCGGATGCATCCGAACTAGATGATTGTGTTGACTAGTATACAGTCAACTTCTTTAGACTAGGATAGACTAAAGAATACTATCCAGTCAAGTTGCGCCGAACCTAGTCCGCTTGTTCTGACGTTAGCATTAACATAGTACATCCATTTAAGTAAATGTTATATGTAAACCAAATTGCTTTTTGAGTAACATAAGCATTGACAA
>JAVFBZ010007400.1:0-12233 GCA_032466195.1 Katharina tunicata
AGTCAAAGTTGACATTCTGTTTCTTTAGCAAAAAATTTACGCCAAAACATTTGTCAACATTTAGATTTAGCTGCCATAATCGGCACCAGTCAAAAAAAGATGAAATGTCTGATTGGAGGAGTTCACAATCATTTACAGATGACACCACATTAAAAATTTTCACATCGTCTGCGAACATTAAGCATTTGGAAAAACGGATTTCGGACGGCAGATCATTGACAAATGCTAAAAACATTGTAGGCCCAAGAATCCAGCCCTGGGGCACACCCGATGGCACGGTGGTTCAGACAGAGCATTTACCATTTATTATTACTCGTTGTTTTCTTCATCGTAAGTAGGATTTAAACCAATCCAAAACATTTCCATTAATTCCAATACATTTCAATTTGGGATGAAGCAAAGTATGGCTGACTCTGTCATTATATTATTATATTATTTCAGCCTTTATTTTATCCTCAGTAAAGTCACCTGATGGTTTGATTGCTCTTGTTATTTTATTTATACATAACTGGTATTTTTCTTTGTTTGTGTAACACGTATTTTAATTTTATCTGTTTCAGTAAAAACCGGAGACTTTTTTGACCTTAGAGTGATGGATTTTATACGACACGATATGGTTAAGATAGCGAACCAAACTCAATTAGACATCAATTCAGGCAGCAGCAACTCTGTCACATTCCAAAGCTCTGTAAGTATCCTCTCATTCAATTTGTTCTTGGCAGTTTGTATAAATTACTGATTAACATCGTTGTATTAATGCCAACAAAAGTTGTCTGCCTTGATGATCAACTAAGTCTTTCTTTGCTTTCTTCGTCACAGTGAAAAACGTTAATGTAATAATATATAATTAATTTTTGTAGAGAATCAGAAAATGTAAGACATTGAAGTAGCTAACTGAATTCATGACCCTGCTTGGCCAGGAGTGTAGTCATTTTCAGTGTGTTCAAAAGTTCCATTCAGTGAGACTCTCTGACTAAGGACAATATGTTTCGACCTAACGTATGCATGCTACTTTGCAAAAGAACAGTTAATATCTTTTCAACAGAGCTGGTTGTGGTTGGGTGGGAGCCGCCTGTTCTTTGGTGCTCTTCGAGTTAAGGGGCATATTAAAGGAAGCCGATTTGTTGTGGTGTACTGTTTTTGTCCTGTAAATATAATGTGGCGTATTTGATGTTGCTGGCGTTGCTTAGGGTGTTTTTTTCACTCATAGGGATAGCACGGTGTCATATGAGTGAAATATAAGTACAGTGTAAAACCCCAATCAATCAATCAATCAATCAGTCAATCAATTAATCAGTCAATCAATCAATCAATCCAACAGAGCTAACACTTGAAGTGACATAAGTTGACATTAAACTTTCACTGCTTACTATAGGAATACAGTTGTCATATATTTTAATTGAAATACCCTTCTGGCTTCAGCACGGCTTTAAACACAAATGAATCAATCAATTCAGAAACACTTGGCAGCTACAGTAATAAGATGTTAACATATTGTTTAAACAAATAATTTAGCCTTGGCTTAGTTGGTAGAGTGTTGGACTGCTGAGACCCCTTTTTCACTTTACCTGGTATAAATGTAGGTACGAACTGTTTTTAACCTTAGGTATATATTATAAGGGCAGATTGCCGGTGGCTGCAGAGATAACCAAGAACATGTAGATTTTATGAGGTTTTTTTCTTCAGTTTTCCACCATACATGGGCAGTTCAAAGTTGTACAAGTGAAATACCTTTGAGTGTGAAGTTAAACACCTAACAAAAAAAAAAAGAAACAAAAATCAAATATAATTTTAATTCTGTGTTTAGGTGATTGGCCGTAAGACAGACAAGACTGGGAAAGCACATGTCCTTCTACACTATACTCCCGAAGATGTGTAAGTCTATAGTTATGGTTCACTTTGTTTACTTTACAACACTGAGATAGTCTGTCTTTACATGTATACTGGAGGTCTGGACACTTAATTTACCTTGTTTTAATGACAGGTGGCTGGTTGAAGATCCTCCAACATAAATGACGATGGAAACTGATTGATTTTAACTGCCTTGTAAATTTACATTATTTGTGTTGCATCCTTGGCTTGTATCATTCTTTCTTTGTCCTTATTTTCTATGATGGCAGGGTTGTGACCTTTGCAAATTGGCTTGAAACTATCGAATGAGTGAAATAACCTTAGGTAGTGGGTTAAACCTCAATTAGAAAAACAATGAAATTTATATTTGAACTACTCTAAGTTCAATTCTAGTACAATAAATAGCATAAAATACAATAATTTCTTCAGAATTTTCCTATTAATGCTGAAATTTGAAATAAAAATAAAAACTTTTGTGTGCCCGTTACTTCTTAATGTTGCCTTATTTTTCCCATTGTTTGTTTTCTTATTTCAGCTTACCCGACTGCTGGACACTAGAATCTCAGGTTGATATAGTCAGCGTGCGAACCATTCCTCTATCAGATCTACCTCGTGACTCAGCCATCAACTTGCATCAATCACTCTATAGGCCTCATAGATTCAGAAAACATCGCCGTAAATGACTATTCGTGATAGAGGCATAGTATTGTGCTCCCAGTGTGCTTTTGTTGATTATATATCAAATTTTGCACTGGCTTAACTAGGGGACTTAACTTTTAAAAACTATGAAAACCAGAAAGGGAAGTAACTGTTGATATCTCTCACATCCATAACATGTTTATGCAGCAAATTGTTGCTCTTTGCATAGATGAATGAAGAACTGGATTAATGCTGTCTTGAAGATGAATGTAAATGTCTGAATGGCATATTTTGGAGGTAAGATGGGACAGTCCCATGTACCCATTGTGCTTCTATTGATTGTGTATCAAGCAAAACATGGTTCAATCAGGGGAGTTAATTTTGAAATTGGAAAGCAGAAGGGAAGTAACTGTGGATGTCTCTAACATCAACATCTTCAATACCATGGTTGTAGGCTGTAAACGGCTTATGTTTATGTGGATTAGTAAAGTAATGGAGAAAGAACTGCCTGCAGGATTACTCCAGATGACCGATATTGCATAGTGTGTGTTTATGGACTTTTATCAGGCCATTTTGTTAGGTGTACAGATTGGATTAGCTTTTGAATCAATTGAGTAGATGAATTGGAAATGATCAGTATCATTATCAGTACATTACAGCAGAGTTGGATTTTATTTTTGTGTTTTCGTATATTCGAAGGTTCAGCCAGCTATCCAATTCTCCAGGAAAGCTAGAAAAAGTACAATGGAGAATGTCGACAGGAAAAGCGGAAGAAAAGTGTGAATATTGTTGATGTGTATGTTTTGATGGAACAACTTCTCAGAGGTTCTGGGCTTGAAGGGTCTTCTTATAATGGCAGTAAAATTTTAAGTACATCTTCAACTAGATTTATGTTCTGTAGGTCTTTTTGTTAGAACAACTCATGCCATGGGATAACAACTCCTGTAGTTCATAAATTGACAATGTTTAAAATGCAGCATTGACTTCTAGCAATTTGGTGCCACGGTCTAGGGGGTGTGAGTTTGATATTCATAGCGGTAAAAGCATCAGCTTACAAGATTTTTATCACAATACTGCTTATGGAAGTTCCATTATATCAAATCACATCACCTGGTAACTACGGGAGTTCTAAACTACATCAAAATGTTACTAGTTCATAAATGACAGGAGTTCATAGGAGTTTGAATGTAACCATAGACCCTCTTGAGGGGGTGACAATAACTAGTCTTGGATTAGAGTGGAAGAAAACAAAAAAAAACAAAGTCGTGTTAAAATTATAGACCACACCGAGGTGTTAATAAAACTGCCATTACATTTTTTGTAAAATATATGGTGGACTTTCTACGTCATGTTGTTTTTATTCATGTTTTGTAGATAATAATAACAAAAAATTATCAAAATCTAACCCAAGCGAAAGAGAAATCATACCAATGTACAGAATAAAGCTCAGTGCAATGCACAACACCATAATATACAGTTAATTTGGTGAAATGATCACTACGGGAAATGTAGCGTAAAAAGTCTGTCATACATTTAACCTTGGTATTTTTAATTCAAGTGTCTTTCAGTGGAAAACGACCAAGTCTACAAAAAAAATGTAACAGCAGTTTTATTAACCCTTTGCTATGGTCTATAATTTTGAGTATAACTTTTTTTGTTTTCTTCTCCTCAACTGCCCTTCAAGCATCAGCCCCCTGATAAATTTATCACAGATGGAAATAAATCAGCCTAAGAAATGTGTTAATTATTAAGATTGTTGGAAATCTGTTCATACAAATATAAATACCATCTCTTTATAATATATAAATATGAATATAATTGTCCTTGGTGCAAGATCGCGCCAACCTGGGTATTGCATAAATAATACATCAACATAGCCCTTGTGCTTTCATCTGATGGGTTACCACAACAACAAAACCCATTCTCAACACACCTGCAGGGAAGAACTAATTTTACACCATATCTCAACACAAATGTAGCTCCACAATATTAATATTCAATGGACGATCACAATTGTGGAGAGCATATATATTATTTGTGTCACCCGCCAATATGGATTTATCATCATCATCATTATGACATCATATTTTTCCTGGAAAAACGTGGGACTTGTTGTTTATTTCATAAGTGTATTTATTTAAATGGCACATTATTCTGTAGTTTGTGTACAATTCATGTAGAACACTTTTCATATTTTACATGCTAATAAATATTTAATATCATATGCTCGCATGGGCCAAAATGTTTTGACTTTTTGGAACATTTTGTTTTTATTTCCCAGTTAGTGGGTATGTCACATGTAGGTCCTTTAATTCCTTATTTTACCTATACACATGTTCATCATAGAGATATTGTTGTAGTTGTAATATTATAAAAGAAAGAAAACACAAGGCTATCACTGAGGCAAGTCATTCATTAATCCTAATTATTGTCCACTTTTCAGCCAATGAGATTCCCTGTAGAACCAGTGCATATTTATTTTGTGATATAATATTATATTGGCTACATGTATAAATTGGTTTGTTTCTTTACCATTCAAATAAGACACCTCATGATTGTTCAGTGATCAAATTGATCAGTAGAAGTCTACATTTAAAAGATAAATCAGATTTTAATGTTAAAGGCCATATTTTTCATTAAAACATTAATAAATATAAAAATTTTGTTTTGAATATTATATTAAACCAATGCCATATTATCATCATTTTTCTGTATAAGTATAGGTTTGCAAATGTATGTTGTAACAAGAATATAGGTGCTTTTTCGCAGTTTAAAGCTCAACGTAGTATTTATAGGCCCCTTTCATGTTCAAATCACAACATTTATAGAAATAATTTTTTAAGTTTTATCTTCTGGGGTACAGTGTTTTTCTTATACATGATTTACCTCAGAAGACTTCATTAGATTTGTCTGTAGTTTTCATGTTGTGTGTGGACAAAACTGATTGTAAAACGATAAATATTTTATACAATTGAGGCCATAATGATTGTTGATTATTCATTTCTGGATGAAATAGTTCATTCCTTTTTTGTTTTTGTTTTCTCTGCCTGTTATAAATGGCCTTTTGCTTTGAGCTTTTGATTATATCGAGTACAGCTGTCCTCAGGAGCTGACATGGTCTTCTAACCAGCCCGGGCACCTGTCAAGTCACCCCATTGTTCATTCACAAATTTGTGTATCTGAAAAAATGTAAGGAAAAATAGCTCAATAAAAACAGACCCCCAGACATTGCAGGTGAGGCCTGTCCATCAAAGGCTGTCCCTGGGTGTGTCTAACGTCCTTCAGTTGAACATCCAGGTTCAATATATTAGATAAGTCTGCTTGCGAGTTTGCATATTGGGTTTTGCAGATTGGGTTTTACAACATTATAAACACTTCTACCTGTAAAGAATAGCCTGAAAAAAAAAGGGAAAAGAATGCTATATCTCCACCATATACACGTCTTCATTTATACCTGTTACACGCCCCCAAATTACGAGAGCCTAAGTTACAGATGTCTGCATAAAACATCGCAGCTTATTCCCAGACCAATTTCTTCAATACTTTCAAAACCATTTTCACAATAACCCCGCACACAGACCCACAATATAAAATCCTGTATATGGCTCAGCATTTTAGCTTATTAAATTTACTACACTTAATTGTGTGCTTCGAAATATCTTTTGGTGAGATGTTGTCATGTTAATCTGTTATTAGACTTAATTTAAATTTTTAGTGTACAATATTTAATGAAAATGGACCCATAATTGTCACAATTTTTACCATCTGTCATTTGATTATTTTATGCAATGTAGTTTATGTCCTTCATTTTTATTCTACAATGAAATCTGCTGATAAAGAAAATAACATTTGATTGCAAGTGGAACTGTTTTATACTTTGTAGTGCTCTACTCAGATTTTTACAATTTGCAAATTTGGATCATACATAACGGTTGGTTGCATTATTGATGAAAATTGTGAATGTTGATCAATATTGAAGTCATTTTTGTCTATCCTAGTTGAACAAATTTTGAACATAACTTTATAGGTCAGTGGGACATAACTTAATCATCCATTTCATTATGCCCTAAAAATTGTGTGTATTTACATAAATTTTTAAATTGTGTGTATTTTACAAGTAAAGACAACATGTATTTAGAATGCAATTCCAATAGTCTATACAGAACCAACATAACTAGTTTATGGAAACCGTAATGATTAAAATCAGTTTTCCACCACCAAGTCATGCCTGTTAAGTTTCTATGGAAACTGCCTCCACCCGAAAACCTATGGGACCATTTTGATTGGCTGTAAAGTTTTAAAAAACTCAAACTGAGGCTGTGATTCAAAATGAACCAATCCGCTACATTCACTGCCACTTGTAATGTAGAAAGGAAATATTTTGTGATACATGTCAACTCCAGTTTGAAACCTGTGCATGTCACATTTGCAAAAAAAGGATTCATTTTTTATTTCATGCAATTTGGCGAAACTTACTGTTAGCTAATAAACTTGAAATGTGCTTGTTGACCTTACATCAGACCTATATATTATCAAGTTGATACAATGCAATGGTCATAACATTATTGACTTTATACCGTACAATCATTGGTTAACATCTTTCAAGTTGTGTGCATAAATGTAGAATTTAATATGAATGGAATTTCATTGACTTAAATTTTCCATCACTCATTCCTTATTTAAATGGAACCGCCAAAAATCAATTAAACAGCCGTGCATTAACTGGACTGTGGTATTTTCAACATCGTCTTTTTAACAAGGTGGCATTTTAAAAACAGATTTAATTTTAAAATAAAACAACGATGTCCAGGGTCTTAAGGTGAGCTCTTACTTTTATAATTTCTTTAGTTCTGATGTTTACCAAACCGCGAAATAATAATCTTTAGCTACAGAAAGCCTTATGCATTCAACATTCTTGAGCGTTTGATATGCAATGCTGCTTCATGCTCAACATTATTGAAGTTATGTGCTATTTGTTGTACCAGAGATGCACAGCATAAAACATTTCAGAACAAACTTGTTAAAATGTGTTTATTAACGTAAGAAAGATAATGTATTGGAAGATCATGTAACATGCATGATTATATCAAAAAGTATTTTTCTTGCGGCAGATGTTAAACAAATTGTGGTATTGCTACATGCGTATATGTAAACAGAAGTGTCAATTTTTAGGGGGAAAAAGAAATTTTCCATTCCCCAGATTTTGAAGCTTAAAGCTGTGCTACTATTTGTAACTGGACTACCTGAAATTCACTAACATTTTTACATATAATTAAGATACCTGCATTATGTTAACAGCATAATTCTGTGAGAAAGTTGCATAATCTTTTCTAACAAATTACAAACTAAATTTAGGCGCAAACATTAACTCTATTGATTATCCAGGTGAGGCCTTTTACACGTATCTGAAAAGCTTTTTTCTATGGTTTGCTTTTTAAATATTTGCACTACGATAGCCCTAAAAGAGTAATATGTTTATTACCAGTCACACTCTTACCTGGCTTCTGTGAAGTTATTTTGCAAAGTAAATCACAAACAGTTTTCTTTTCATTTACTGTGTTAATTGTGTTTATACAAACAAGGCATGACTTTTGAACAAAGTGTGTCTTCAGTTGGGTATAGTGTACATTGATGGCATGCACGCCTTTTACAGTTTGGGTGTTTAATAAACTTAGAGGAAAGTGTGGTCCAAATGTGAAATAGAATTATACTTTTGAATCTTTATCAAGTGTATGGTATCAGGTAATAGCTATTATGGTAAACTACAGTTTTAGCTTTCTACTTTTATATACTTTTTACAGTTTTGTTGAAGTTTGTATTCCTTTTTTTTTCTTTCTTTAATGAGAAGATAAACTTTCTGAAAGTTAAATGACAGGTACATGTACCTCTGTTTCTGCTGATAGTTTTTGATAAAAGAAGCAAAAGAGGAGATTTTACACCTAACATGGACAAAAACTGATTAGATCAAATCTTTAGAAATTTGGAAGCTTAGCAAATAATAAAGATTATTTTGTCTGTGCTTTCATTCAAAATGCTGAACATGTAGTTTATTCTAGTCTTCCTATAATACATATACCTACAGAAAGAGTAACATAATATTGTAAAATTTTAAGAAGAAAAAATCTGACATTTGATGTGAAGTTTTTCGTTCGAAATGTTTATATTTTCTAGAAGACTTGTCAAGCTGACTTACAGTGCGTAATCATGTATTACTTAAAAATATCGGCAAATTTAAGTGAACAGACTGCTGGCTTTTGGTCATTTTTGGTGTAAAATCTTCTGTATACCTTCTTCAATATTATTGTTGCATGTTGATTTATATTATTTCTTTTAAATGTAATTTAAGTGAGTAGTACTGCTGATTTTAACTAGTTAATTGTCTTATTTCTGGGCATCTAGATAAAATTCAAATTAAAACGCAACTGAGAAATGAATTTAAGGTCTGCAAGTTATAGGCTTAGTTATCTACTATCTGTTATTATACATGTATATGACATGATGTCCATGTCATTAAAGTATTAAATAAAATTGCTGGTAATATCTACAAAAATATGTTAAGAGATCATGTAAAACTACACTTTCAATTAAATAGCTAATGAAATAATGTTGATTTTTTTTTTCTAACGATCCATGTAACTAGATTTATTTGTACATGTAAATGCAAATAAGCTGATGTGACTAAAGTACAATCAGGCACAATGGAAATCCAATACAAATAATGTACATAGCTATGATTTGAGGAGAAATTAAATGTGGGCATAAATATTCATGTATTTGGTTTATATTTTTTAAGATGTGTGCATGTATGAAACATTTAATTCCCATGGTGTTTGTAACAGTGTTTCTGGGCCTCGTTGTTCCAGGAATGTTGTAAGAAAGGAATAACATATATATTGTGAGGTCATACAATATTGGCTTGAACTTAACAACCGGCCTCTGATTCATTCTGTATGTTCTACAGCCAGTTGCTTAAAGTCTTTTTAGATGTAATCCTGGATTACCAAACACAGGTAATATTAAGTCTGCATAAAAGTGATTCACCCGATGTTAAACACTATTTAAATAACAAAATATATCTGATCCAGTGTTAAGCTGTTAGCAACTGGGTACCATGAATAACTTGGTCCAGGTGGAAGTTTCATAAAACTTTGTGCAAAATATTTGATTGAAAAGGAGGTCAACGATGTAAATTACTAGAACTTTTATGAACAAATCAGCCCATTGCCTTTATATTCTTGCAATACAATAGCTCCTCAGACTGGATCTTATTTATGTGAAAGGAGATGAAAGTCAATACAATTTTAATAATTTTTATATCTCTCCTTTGAAAACCTCATTTCGAAACCTATCTTAAAGTCAAATATGCACGCAAAAATTACATGATTAAAAAAGATGACTTATACATATAAGGTCTTTCACCTTGGTATGATCAAAAGCTTTGTTATACATATTTTTTTATTTTAGATTTACTGTTTAAAATTTTAAACAAACTTCAAAAGTTGTTAAAATCAGCATTTGTTATAGACCAAAGTCACAACTCCGAGAAATGACATGATATGCAGGATTCCTCATGATCGTTAAATAAACTGAAATATAAAAAGCATGCGTATCTTGTCGTTTCTTGAAGTTGTGACTTAGTCTACTGTGTCAAATTGTTCAGAGGGAATCCTATCATTAGTTGAAAAACCCTAATTTTGGGTTTGTTCGAAGAAGTATTTGTTAAACACTGTCTGTAAATCAAGCTGTTTATTGTCTCAATAAATCAGAGAGAATATGTATTCAAAGCCATAAGAAAGTTGCATTTTGTACTAGCTGCATCTTTAGAAGAGGGCAGAAGCACAATTGTTTTATTCCATGACTAAACTTGGTTTTACCAAGAACTTGCACAATTCTTATTAAGTTTTCAGTGTGTCTGAGACATTATGAATTTGTTCATGTTGATCTTTCAAATTAAATCTAACCATCAAACACACACATCTTAATAGTTATAAACAAGTGTGTGGTTGATATTCATTTTTAACAGTCCACCAAGTGTAAATGAAGATGAATTTTATGTACCATTTGATATGATGCCTAAGAGAATAGAAACAGTATGTAAATTTGTGTGTTTTATGGGGTCATTAATTAATTTCGTATTTCTGTATAGTTGTACGGGATATGTGTTACATGAATGACCCCTAACTTTTTGTGGCCTGTTGTTCATAGTGTTGTGAATATTTATTTTGTACAGCTGTCAATATCCTCTCACTGTCCCACTACCCCCATACTGTGCACAATCCCTCTCATACTATTCATGTTTTCCCTGGGGTATTTTTACAAATTTGTAGTTGCCCCTAGATAGTTTTATATGAAACCAATAAAATGCACTACATTTTTGTTTGAAGACAACTCAGTTTTCCTGTTCTTTTCTGTTCTGTGGACCTTAGGGAAGTTTCCTGTGGCTGCAGAGATCGCGGGGGTCTGTTTTAATTGTGTCTTTTTGTTTGTGTGACTCAAGATCGACAGTTCAAAATGTTGCAGGTGTCCCTTTGACAGGGTACCAAAATGAAGGAAGAGGTGTGTGTCAACCAACTATCTCCGATATGGACCATAGTTATCTAATAAGAAATGTGTTTGATTGGTGTTTAACATCGTACTCAAGAGTAGTTTACCTATAGGATGGTTTGCGTTGCCAGTGTATGATAGAAAACCGGGAAACGACCCCGCGATCTCGGCAGCCACCGGAAAACTTCCCTTATATATCGAGTCTATTCCGGATGTGATAAGAGAAGGGGAGAAAATTGTCAATTCGTATTGCTTTCAAAAAGATGTAAAAGTAGAACAACAAAGTATATTTACACACGACACGTAACCCGGAGAGGGTTAAAACAAAGTTTCCAACTCTTCGTGAATTCCACTCTAGTATAACATCTTGGACAAGCGATAATCTGACTTTCAATTTTGAAACACAGTTGACTGCATATGAAAATATACCTGTGTGGTAAGTCAATCATGTCACTCGGAAGCCATCGAATGTTCTGCGCACATCATCTCGGACGTTATACGATCATCGCCATTTTGGCCGGAACTTTTTCACAGCCTGTGGGTTAAACTGCCAATGTAGACAGGTTCCACAGTTTCCATTTGTTTTACATTCAGAACATAGTTTACTCCTAAACTAAATATTGTGCATATACAGGCATATGAAATTCGCTCGATTACCCTATATTTTCTTACGTATTCATTGTCCATACGGCAGTAAATAGGCTTCCTTCGAACAAAATGTACCATTTTGATACATACATGTATTCATACACCTATCACGGCTGAGCTAAGGTGAGGCAGCCAAATAACGAGAAATCATGCAAGGTTTTGCCGATTGCAATCAGGTTGGAGTGCATCAAATCACACAAATTTGGGTACAAGAAATATATTAATAAAATAAAAGAAACACTTAAATACACAAGACAGATGGCTTTAAAACATTGTATATCCCATAACAATATATCCAGATATAAATTAAGAGATTGAACTTGCCATACAAATTATAGCAAAAGTTTAAGGAGGATCAGTTTTGAGGTAACTATTGCTATAACATTATTTAACATCTATCTATACAGTACATACCGGGTAATAAATAGATATAAATATGTAGGTGATACAAAATATTGATTTGTCAAACACATGTGATCTACACTAGTGTCCAAAAGAAACGATACCAACTTGTTTTCAAAATATTTTGTTACGAATTGATTTTTGTAATA
>JAVFBZ010007411.1:0-12233 GCA_032466195.1 Katharina tunicata
GAGAGCACCAGGCTACATCATTACTGAGAGCACCAGGCTACATCATTACTGAGAGCACCAGGCTACATCATTACTGAGAGCACCAGGCTAC
The DNA here is from genome assembly GCA_032466195.1 of Katharina tunicata. Classification (NCBI taxonomy): domain Eukaryota; kingdom Metazoa; phylum Mollusca; class Polyplacophora; order Chitonida; family Mopaliidae; genus Katharina; species Katharina tunicata. Next base: position 92 of record JAVFBZ010007411.1, read on the forward strand.
ATCATTACTGATGGAAAACAATTGAATCAATCAATTGAACATTATTTTGCTGTACTTATTTTGCTCACATGACAGCATGCCAACCAAATCAGTGAAGGAAACCATCCTTAACCAAGCTGGCAACACAGAAGACGCTACAATACATTTACAGTACAAAAAAACGTACACCAAAACAAACTGGTTCAGACAGCACCAGGGCACTGGAGGCTCCCACCCAATGTCGAGACTCACCTGGAAGGCCAGGTATGTAATCTGATGCTTGCTTCTCTGTCTGCCAGACGGTTGATTGTCCTTCTTTCTGTGTGCCGTGTGCTCTTTCTCAACGGTTAATGTCTTCATGAGATCCTGTGTGCCAGTGAATTGATTTGTGTCCACGTCTATGAATTTAACCTGCTCTCGCCCACGCCCAGCTTTCCCCTGTAGCTTCAGGAACTACAACAACAACATATTTTATTAGCAGTGGTATGTATAATATGGGTTGTAAGGATCCCTATGTTTGAAGAAATGTCACTGGCATCAAACAAAGATAAGAAATGAGACAAGAACAGGATTAAAAACATTGTGCTAATGGCAACACAGAATAGGACACGCATCAATCACAGGACACCACAACAAATCGGCTTCCTGATGCCGGTTAACTCAGAGAGCACCAGGGGCAGGGCACAAGAGGCTTCCACCCAAGAGCAGAAATATCAACAAATTGAAATTGTTTGTTTGGGGTTTTACGCCGTACTCCGGTTTATTTCAATTATATGACAGCGTGCTAGCCCAATAGGTGAAGGAAACCACTGTCAACGACGCTGGCAACACACAAGACAGGATAAAACACATAACATAAACAAAACAGGACACCACAACAAATCGGCATCCTGTGAGCCTGGTGCTCTCTGAGCTAAAGAGCACAGGATGCTGATTTGTTGTGGTGTCCTGTTTTGTTTGTTTAAGATCATCAAATTGGACCTACAAGGTTCAAGTGATAAGTAATTTATTGAATTTATAATGTTGGTTTGGACTTGAAACTTATATTCTCCGGTAGTTTCAAGTCGTAACTTCATAAAAATTTTCAACATTTCTTAGACTATGATCCCATGTAGTTTGAAAAGTGGTAAAGAGGTTGAATTTGTTGAGGATTTTTAGTATTTGCCCTAAAATGTAAATGTCCTGAAAATAGTATGTAGGCGTATTTTAATCCAGAAAAAAAGCACCTATATGTTTATTGGTTCTTGTCAAAACTATGGCTTAATACAAAACGTTACCAGCCAAATATTATGCTTGGCAAAACAAAATCTGAATTTCACAAGCCAAACTCTGAGCTAGGAAGCCATGTTGGTATAAATAATATAATTCGGATTTATAATGCATTCATCAGTAAAGAATATACTTATATATGCATATACTTTTTTGAACTGATGATGATGCCATAATAAAGCCGTATAAATATTATCTATACCTATTAACATGGCTTCCTTGTTTGGAGTTATTCTACACTGATATGTGGAAATACTGGCTTTTGAGAAATAATAAGTTTTATATTATTAAACTGAATGTAAGAAAAAACATTTTAATATATTGCCTTATTTTGTTTTTTGTTCTACAATTAATAATAATCTACAACAGACTTTTTTTGGTTATATGTGTATATCTTAAAAATTTAGTAAAAAGAAGACCGATTGAACCACAAACCAGGAACTGAACGCAGACAAGAAGTTATCGCTGTTTATAGCTGTAAAACACTTCAAACTTCACGCCTAAAACCCTACGTTTTTTGTAAAAATAATAATAATACATCATTACTGCCATCATGAAATTATGACAAAAATCAATCGCCGTCAAAAGATGCACATTAGTCCAAATAATGATTGTGCTAAATCTGATTGAAACTGACACAACCATTAGGTAGTTTTATAACTAACACTGACCCCAGATGAACAACAAGAAGAACCAGATGAGAAGCGGTGAGAGACTCAGCTATTGGTTTCAAAGCCAAATGTATATTGTATGAATTATACAAAAATTTAACACAGTCGATAGCTGTTTCCAATAGACCAATTTCACGAAAGAGCAGTGTTGAAATCAAAGAGAGACGAGCTGCTCTTTTGACGTGAAAAATGAAGTGTCACATGCAGCATCACAAAGGTTTTCTTCGCCAATGACGCACAAGCCATAACATTGCAATATGGTGACGTCATGATTTGAGTACCACGTCACAATGGCGTCTGAAGAGCATTTAACCTCACGTAATTTCGCAGGGCCACCCCTTCCATGAAAAAGGTCTAGAAGTTCTTCATCTTGGAGGGTAACACTGGTCACACATCATTAATAGTGCTTTAAAACCCGATTTTTACAACAAAATTAGGGCCTTTCTTCAAAGGCGTATATAAAATTAAGGAACGAAGGAAGCTTAAACGATAAAACCAACACTAGACACACGCCCATTTTTTATACTTAATTACATAAGCGAGTCAACAGAACATGATATCCAAAATATTGGAGCTAATTGTATGACCTACTTTCAAACTAAACTGTTTTATTCAAACTATTGGTTTGATAATGATGTTAGAAATAAGAATCGACATCGAAACGTCACCAGCAATAAAGCACAGAAGTTGTTATCCATAAGAAATTGTTAACTTAGTGTTTTATTAAGTTTTGTGTTAACTGTAGGTACAATCAGCCGCTGCCGAAGACCTACTTCCTGGGGGCTATCTTAAGCAAGCGTTCTGATCAGCTGCATTTAGCCTGTAAGCATAACGATTGTAGTCTGTTGGTCTCTTTGCAGTATTTTACACTGATAAAAAAAGCTATTGTATCAGGCTATATCATAATTTATTTAACTGAATATCGGTAGTTTTATCTTCTTTCAAGGTTAATTCCTTAAAATCGGGTGGGGGTGGGAGGGACTTCAGTTCCTTGGCCTTAGTATCTTTGTACCTGTTGAGCCAAAAAGGCTATAACTTATCTTAAAACATGACAAACCTGAGTACAATCTTAGAAAACTGCACACAAAAATTCAGCCCAATTGATGAAAGAAACAAACGTAAACGACGCTGGCAACAGGCAAGACCAGATAAAACATTACAACCCCCCCCCCCCCAATAAGACATTGTAAAACAGACTGTTCTGCGCTACAGACAGATCATAATACATGTTGTAGGGAACTTTGATTAAATAATACATTTCCTATTAAAAGCTACCGACCTCCTCATCCTGTAGAACTTGATTTACTTCAGATCTGTCTTCAGTCTGTTGTTCTGCAAAATACTAAAACATACAAAATGAATACAGTGACTTGTATGAAATCAATAGTAATTATATACAATTTACTTATATATTTGATTGGTGTTTACAACATCTTACTCAAGACATAAGCAAGTAAGATTTTCATTGGGCGACATGCATGGTCATGCATACTAAACAATAACACAAGACAAATAATAGTTCCAGTTTAGCTTAGATATCAGAGTTAGCATGATGGACATAATAATATTTCAGATTCTATGGAAAACTAAACCTACCTCTTCTGTTGTTGGGTAACCATGGTGATATTGAGATTGCCCTGAGTAACTTGGATAGCTGGCTTGTGAATGGCTGAGTAATGAAGCTGATTGACGTTCAGGAAAAGAGTCTGATTTAAAGGACAGTGGCATATCTTGAGAACTACTGCTAGAGGATTCACTACCGTCGTAAGAACCAATTTCTTCTCTTGAGTCTTTTTGCATGTTAAAATCTCTTATTAATTTGTTTTCACTAGAGTGTGATGCTGTGACAGATGGAGAAGGTAGAGTAGTCAATGCAGCCACACTGCTTGAAGGTTTATAGAATGGTGTTAAGCTGCAGGGGGGTTTTGCTTCCGGCAGAGAGAAAAAACTAATGTCCTCTTCATCAGTGTCACTTCCTGTCTCCACATCAACCAGAGGTCGAGCAGGCACACGCTCATTAAATTTAACAGCAGGAACATTTGGAGATTTCACAGCTGGACTACTGCCAGTCATCCCAGCACCCACTTTCTGTATGTTTTTCACATTCTCCGTCTTTAAGGTATGCGGTAAGAGAATCCTATTAGTTTCTTTCAAAGACACATTCCTAGGAGCTGGCAACAGAGAGAATAATCCACTCCCCTGAAAAGAGAAACAGTCAGTCATAGTTAGAACAAGGTTTGGATTGAGTTTGTTGTGTGTTTTTGGGTTTTACGCAGTATTTATGTTGATTTCACTTATATGACAGTGTGCCAGCCCAACGGGTGAAGAGAACCACCCTTCATGACACTGGCAAAACATTTACAGGACACCACAATAAATTGTCTTCCTGATGTCCCTTAGCTCTGAGAACCACCACCCGTGTATGCATCGAGTTATATTAAATGTTATTTCACTTTCATGGATCAAACAAGTTATTTCACTCATATGACGACGTGCTAGACCATGGGGTTAAAGAAAACAACCTCAATGAGGCTGGCAATTAACAAGACAATGCAGGACTTTAACAGGATACAAAACAGGACTCCAAAAACAAATCAGCTTACAGATGCTTCTTAGATCGGAGAATCATCACCAAACCATCTATGATACTAACTTTAGCTGATTTCTTTATCTTCTTTCTCTGTGGCTCCTCTTCATCTGAATCCTGAAAATATATATTAATAAACGAAGTGACACAAACTGTAATTGAATATAATAACAGGTCAATCTGTAAACTTTCATTTGCATTAAATTTGTATAGTTATTCCCCTTTACTTGCGCAATCTCCAGTTCTGGAGGTTCAGTTGAGTACCATCCTGACCATTGCAACATATGGCTTTGTATAAGTTGAATTATACAGTTGTTCTGTCCTGCAATTTTTTATTATAACGCGCATCAAGTCTACAACAAGTTTCCATTAAATTTACTGTTTTAAAAAAAATATTGCGAAGCAGATTGTTGTGTTAGATCTGTGTGGACTTTCGACCATCTTAGATAGAATGCAATATTTACTTGTTCAGAAAATATTTCACTGGTCTCCAATTCTGAGATGTAAACGAGCCATTGTACATTGTGACGGTTTGTTCGTTTGATGGATTGGAGTTTTACACTCTTTTTACACTTAATGTTATTTCACCCATTTGACGTGCTATCCCAATCGGTGATGGAAAGCACCATAAACATAAGCTAGCCACACATATTAAACCACAGTACATTTACAGGACATAACAGGACACCATGGCAAATCAACTTCCTGACAATCCTTAGCTCAGAGAGCACCAGGTCACAAAAGGCTCTCGCCCAACCACCTACAAAAAGCAAAGGATACAACCATGAAATTAAATACCGTGGTGAGGGCTGGAACTGTGATTTTGACAGATTGTCTCTCCTTGCCCTGCTTCTTGGCCGGTACAGTGATTTGAGGAAGTTGTGATGGTTTTGCTTTCACCATTTCTTCTAACACGTCATCATCAACTATATCTAACCTTCCATTCACTAGCTGTTTGGGGGCAGGCAGTCCTAAAAAATATCAATTAATAGATGTGGTACAATTCTTGGAAAGACTGTAGAATGGGTCCGTCACTTTTCAAAATGATCCCTGAAGCTAATAAGAGCCAACCCTAAATCTATTCATAAAACTAAACCTTACTCGATTCCTAACCTTAAACTAAACCATAAAATAACCCTATTTTAAAACCTAACTGTTTAAAGGCAAGTTTAAGGTGACAGACCAATTGTACAATTAGACCGCACAAAATGTGTGTTACGTCACGTCAGTGTTCTATCAAGAAAATGTTCTTGTGTGAATTTTTAAGGCCAAGCAAGTGCATTGATAAATAGTAAATACCATGAGAAAGATTGTAGCAATTTCCAGACAACAGCTGACTTTTTTTTAATTAATTTTCTATGTACAATGCAGAGATGAGGACAAACCATTTATGAATTACCATTTCAGTAATAAATCATTTGATTTATTTTCAGAATTCTTGTCATTTGATTTTTTTATAAGAGTCCTTCTGACGGACGAAGTGAGACCCTGTATAGAGCCCTGCACGTCCACAGCTTGCCAGAGGAAAAGGCTTTTGTCCGACGATTTTATCTATTTTTTCTGTCTTTTACAGACTTCAAATTGAATCGGCATGACAACTTTTTTTCTCTGTTTAATTTCCAATACTTGCTAGTAAAATTTTGAAGTTTCATTCACCTACACACCTTTTTGTAGGAAAATTACTACGACAACAGCAAGGATGGCCAGTCATTATTCATCTCAATCTGGAGAAAGGTACAAGCCTTTAATATTTTGGAATGGGTCCACCCATGACCATCTTATAAACCGCCTTCTCTGACGAAATCAGGCCGATTGACAAACGCCATGTTCTAGCTCGCGATTTATCAGAAATGACACTGTCAACATGACGTGCATCAAGTGTGCGAGAAGGAAGTCAAAGCAACACGCCCACAGTTTGATTTTGGCGCGAATTCGTTAAACATGTCACTATTTCAAAAGTAAGTCTGTTATAGTGGGTTACAAAACGGCCCCTGCCCCTGGTACAGCACAACTATGCAATATTTGGGATATACTGTTGTCGCTTGCCGAGCGTAATAGATTAATTGTGTGGGATAAATCTTAAAAATTATGCATTTGTTTTATTTTCTTGCTATTTTTAAAAGCTCTAAAGTTGCCAGGACAAATCCATCCTGCACATACTGTGCTTTTCAGCCACTCACCTTATGGTGAGTCCAGATTCTAGGCCTAATAATTGATCAGGAGAGGAAATGTAAACATCTGAAAATATTCAGACAGGGCGGGATATTTCTATGACTAACCTTTCATAAGATGTGAAGGTTCATCTTCGTCTGATATTGAATCTCCAACAAGTTTTGAAGCAGATGGGGCTTGACTTTCGATTTTAACATCGGTGTTGTTGTTGTTGCTGTTGCTGAGTCCATTCACTGCAACGGCTGAACTGGAGCTGTGGAGTTGCGTGGTTATTGGTGGCGCATCCTCATCACTTTCTCCGCTGTCATCACTCGCACCATACGCCACTAAAGACATGTTCGTTTTTCCTTTCAGACAAAACAAATATTGTGGGTCTCTTTCGTTTCCCCAGTCGACCAGTTACGCCATTGATTTGTCAACACCTTAAACGAGGCTGTGACCTACATTGCTACAGCTGATCTGTGGCCTCACAGCCAAAAATCCTTTAGGATACACGATGGCTTATTGTTCAACACAGGTGTAAACGTAGCTCGCGGAATCCCGAGCTCATGTACCAAAGGTACCATTTATGAGGTGTCCAGTTTCTAGGACTACAGTAAACGTTTAATCACACCTGTGAACAGATACCGTAGGATGATTCCACGGCTTGTATGTGTTGGATAGTAAATAAAATATGTTTGCTACACACACACAATCGAGAAAAATGAACATGTAAATAAAGGATATAACGTTTCTAGCTATATATTGTTGGCTTTTAAACAAAAATCGTTCGATCTGGTTGGTAGATAATTGATTTAATACGTGAATATATTGCATATATAAGATTGGGCTTAATTCCTTTAGATTATCTTTATAGCTCGCATTCGTATATTATTTTTTTTAACAATATTTTTTAAACAATTATTTAGGCCTGTTTTTACTAAACATCATTTAATACCACGAAGACTGGCCTCGATGCATCTGTTTTAATTTGTAAAATGATGAATACCTAGCGACGATTGATTTATTGGCTATATCTGCTTTAACTGAATTTAACCGTATGTAAACATCCAAATACGAAAGGAAAGGGCGCTTAACGTAAGCCGAGTAAACCTCCTGTAACCTGACTTCTGAAGTTATTAAGACAAGATATATAGGATTTATCTAGATTGAGAATAATGTAGTTATAAAGAGATATGGAAGCCGGGTGATGCGATGTCGCTCCGACGCAATTCATTTGCATTTCTTACTGCTTTCCGATTTCAAGTGGTATATGAATTTCACATGTGACAAGTGAGTAGGCCTATACCTGTGTGGAAGAATAGGCAAAAGCTAACAAGACATCAGATAATGAATGGCATTGAATGTCACGACAAAGCAAAGAGCAGCCTATACCGCTATATCTTTCAGGAAACTTTCTTTTATGTCAGCACTTTTTACAAGGCCACACAACTCTGAAATTCGGGGCACCTTAATACGGAGGCTAGAAAAACATTGTTGATATTCAAGCTCCAATTTGATACAGATTACTAGCTATAATTTGCTTTTTTGATTGGTGTTTAGCGGCGTAAGTTCGATTTTCACATTTGATTAACATATAGGCCTACCTTATATCAATGTCCGTTTTACGATGATCCGAACCTCAGAGTTTGGTGTACGTACTAGTAGCCTTGTCAAAAGTACTGCAGTAATAGAAAGCTTCCCGATAAACAGATTAAAACGGACAAGATCGGATTTATTAAGATTGGATGAATCCACTCCTTCCACGGTATTATCTTTATTGAACAAGTTATTAAATTACCTACAAAAGTCGCGTTTTTTTCTTCAGAGAATAGATTGATTGATTGCTTGGGGTTTTACGGCGTAGTTTAACGATTTTACTTGACGGCCTGTCAACTCAATGAGCGACGTGTATGACGACGTTAGCAACAAATATGCCCCAGTACATAAACTAGACACCACAACAAATCAGGTTCCAGATGGCCCTTACATAGTCCAGAAAATGATTTTGTTATAAACTGAGCGATGATAATACATCTACACAGGACCATAGCTGGACTTCAAGGATAGAACTGACCTTGCCATATTTCAGCAAAATGAGTTAATACTTCCCCTTTTTGTGTATATTTTTTTTGGTGATCTGTTAAATCAATAAATTTCAGGAGATCTTGATCAATCAGCCTGGACATTGGCATTTCACACCAAAAAAACCCACCGTAATTTGATAAAAATCTCCATTTTCTTGACGTTAGCCACGACCTCCTTCCTTTTAGCATCTTATTAATTATTTTATAGCTAAGATAATTTTTACAATTACTGACGATCATACAGAATATGAGAAATTCTGAACAAGGAAGTAATATTGGTATATTTAATATATTAAGGCTTTATTATGCCATCATCAGTTAAACCAAAATTAACTAATAAGCATATATGATTTAAAGGGATGGACAGCTTAAGATTTAACTGTTACCAAATAAAGAGTTGCCATTTAGGTTTCCATTGCAATAAACCAGCCTTGTGTAGGATGCAAAGCAACGCAACGGTGGGAAAAAATAGTATGTACAAACAACTATTCAGGTTGACAGCGCAGCCAAAGTGGCCTTTCCATGGCGTCATTGGGATATGGCCCTCCAGTCAGAGCTGTAAAAATCCGGGAAATCGAATGTCTGCGCCATCGTGAAAAAGTCAGCCAGTAGCAAATTTACAGTCTCACATGGTGAGCATTTTTATAATATATTTGCCATGGTTAAAATAAAAATTTACGAGCTTTGTTATATTCTCCAGTTTAATAAGGCAGAAGGGATAATGCAGGTCTAGCCTTTTAAAGACAAGCTGTAGGCTAATTCTTTGCCAGTTCGTTATATAGGCTCACTCTGTTCTTGTATATATGATCTTTGTACTCATCAGATCATCTGTCAGACTTTATCCCTTTGACATCAACAAAATGTAGTCCGCTGACCGTTATACGCATCCTGATTGGCTAGAGCTCTGAAAAGCTCTAAAATATGACGCCTATTTTGCATTCTCTGCAGATCAAACAACCGTGTATATTCTGTACTGCCATGCGTGGTAATAACACATACGCGCAGAAAAAAATTGTGTTAGAAAGAGAAAGTAACAGTCTTTCGCATGGTGTGCGTTAATTGCTTGAACTTTCCATCACTTTAATATATAATTGTATACATAAATAAAACTGAAGGTGGTGTCACAAAGGTGAAATATATTAACTATCCCAACATGACTTCCTTGTTCGGAGTTTCTCTTATTCTAGGTTACTCTGAACTGATCTGTGGTACGACTGGCTTCAGTATAGCTTTACTAGTTTAGGATCATGTCCTATCCTTAAGTCCGCATCTTAAGGTTTACTGGGGGAACCTTCACAACTGAATAGTTCTCACTAATATCACATGTGAATTTAACTAACATCAGACATCCCCAATTGTGTGCACTCCCTCTCCCCATTTTTTTTTTCTTCTCGGCAGTTAAATGTTTTTTAAGTTTACTAAAAATATTTATGTTGAAAGTGACAGAATTGAAACATGCAGAGATGCTGGACATGATCTTTACAACAGTGTATTCTCTACTGTCAGATTGACTGTTTAGTGTTTAATGCCGCATCAGACATGTACTGTTAGAACCAACCTTCCATTTTGTAACAAAACTATCCAATTCATAAAGCAGCTGGGAAGCACCGCCATCGGGTTTTACTTTACAGAACCAATACAAGTACCTTGATAAAATATCAAAACAAAAACATTAAACCTAAATTCTAAATTCCTAGTATTCCACTGTTCTATTTGACCTAATTCTTTATAAAATCTGAGGCCTGTTCAATAGGCCAAGCAGCTACACGAGCCCTTCTTGAGCGATAAACGACTCTATTGAACGAAAGGAGTGCTCGATCATCGTTCGATAAATAATACAAAATGGCGACCCCTATAACAAAAGTAATTTTTGACGTCATATCCCTTAACACATTTGCTAGCTTGGCGAACCACCTCGGATGAGTGCTAACGAGTGCTAGAGAGCGCTCGAGGTCGCTCTGGCAAGCATTGTCGTTCAATAGAGAAAGCTACCGAGGGCCTGCGAGCCCTCGGCGTATTGAACAGGACTATGATTCCGTTCTTATTGTGTAAATGTGACACTTGGAAATATAATGCTTAATCAGTGTTACATAGAGAGGCGATATGCATATGGGTAACTATAAATACCATTTTAATTTGTCCGAAAGTCAATACCTCTGACCTCCACACCATCACAACTAAAATCTGACTTTCTTTTCATAGAGCAATTCAAAATTTTATCCACATAATCTTTGCTATTGGAATACGCGACAGTGGCGACACCAGGAATTCTGATTTTCTTGTATAGCTTTGGCAAAGAGTTAATGAAAACATTAAACCACTATTAAATGAAAGACATCTTACATGTACAAGTTTTATTATTGTATTAACCAAAGCAAAATACACAAAGTATAACAATTCCGCAGCATTAATTGTATTATCTACATGTATTTTGTGGAAGATATTACTGAGATTAGAAGTGACCGGTGAGACCATTTGAAAGTGTTCTAGCGCAGTTTCTTTCCATTTAGCATTTTTCACTTGGATGTGTATTCCAAGAACAATCCCGTACATTTACTCATTTAGCACACTGCTGAAAAATAAGCAGTGTCTTGGCAGTTCATTCACAGGTTTATTACTGGTCCATACAAAACTAAGCGCTTTCTACAGTGGTTGCTGAACCCAAATGTGTGGGTTGAATTTTGTCTCCGTGCAGTGCTGGCAAGTATGGCTAATCTTCGTCAGGTGTACAGGTATGTTGTTGCAAGAAAACTATAGTTTCCTATCGGCAGATTCCAAACAGGTGTTGCATTTTTGGCAAAAACCATGTTTTTATTTTTATTTTAGAGGCACCTTTGATCTAGGGTGTCACCCCTAATGAAGGCAGCCTTTCAGAAATCTTTTCTTCTAATCCACAAATAAACTTTATTGTTCTCTTAGCAGCCAGTCCAGGGGTAGTCAAACTGTTGTCTCTAATGCTATGCATATGCAACTGCATCTTTAGAAATACCAGTATCCAAGGTATTGCACACAGTTCTTGTTCACAAATAGGAAAGTAACACCTTTTCAGACATTTGAAAAGTAAATCAGGAACAGAAATTCCAGACATACACTCTGTCATTTGAGTGTGACAGACATACACTCTGTCATTTGAGTGTGACAGACATTCACACTTTTAGTATACCCACAACAAAACATCAGACAGTTTCTTTTCCTGCTGCACTTTTCACTGCACGAGAGCTGTATAGTCTTTACTTTCACATCGCAGATACAAAGGGAGGTAATGGCACTTCTGAAGTATCAAGGGAGGTAATCATAGTGGTGCCACAGCTCTGTCCAGCAAATATGGATTACTCCCAGATTTGAAGATCAACTCTTTCATGCCTTCTTCTGTCCGCCCTGATCAAATATAAACATTA
>JAVFBZ010007433.1:0-12232 GCA_032466195.1 Katharina tunicata
AATTAGTCGTATGCTTTGGCCATTATAAAAATAAAACGCGTTATAATTATGCATGTAAGTTCTGTTTCCGGCGCCTTACGTTTTTAAGGCAGCCATTACAAAAACACAAAAAAAACTAGTCCACAACAAATAAATATCACAAAACACACTATTTGGTGATAATACAGTAAACATTTTATTAAATATAAAGTAAAATAGGAAAACGGGACCGTTATGGCTTGGGGCCGTTGTGACTGGATATATACCATTACAAGACACTATTTGCGATGCCAATTTTAGCAAATTATTCAAACTTTCATATAAAATATATAAACATACCAAGTTCAATTGTCCGTCCTCACAGCTTCGCGTTCTGGTGAAGGTTGATTACTGTCAATGTCACTGTTAGTCGAAGCACTGTCAGTGTTCGACACTCGCAAAGTTTCAGGATTTACTTTGTTTTTTCACGAGTGTTCTGTATTAACTTTCCTTTTTGGATCGAATAAATATGGCTCAAAAGACGAAAAGATAAGCAGGTTTTCCAGTGGATTGGATTTGTAGTAGGACATAGTAAATAAATGAATGGCTTTGCTTTAAGCAAAAGTCATATCTATCCAACTTAAATAATATCATCTATGCTTATACCGACATCATCAGGTCACATGACACACAGCTCATTAACTTTTTTTTTTGAGTTGAGCTTGCTACATGGAGAGTGAAAATCCGCCGTAGGCGGTAAAATAAACTGGAAAGCTCTACATGTACTGTAATCAGTGAGTAATCAGTTTAATAAAACACAAACTTAAGATAATCTTATGAAAGTTGCTAGGAATCCTTTAATTATAATATGTCCAGTTAAGAATGTTGGGCGATTTCTTGTGAAGTCCTTTTTCTCTTCCTGTTAATATCTTGTGGTATCTTCCGCGTTGCCAGCTTCACGATGCTTCAGCTATTGGGCTGGCAAGCCTTCATGCGAGTGAAGCTGAAATAAAAGTATAGCATAAAAGAAACAAAGAATCCTCTGAGCCAAGAGACACCATCTGATGATTTGTCATGTTTTCTGTAGTGTACTGGGCAAAGAGATGACACTACCGTGACATAATTATAACTTGCCAGTGAAGTTGCCCATGAGTTCCTTCACTTATTGGCTTGGCATGCCATCATATAATTGAAAAAAACTTGACTGCCTTGTAACGGCAACCATAAAACCAACAACAATGCCAGTATACACAGATGAAATTCTTAAAATATGAAAGCACACCTGTTTTGTTGAAAATTGAATTTAAAGTGTAAATCTCTAAGTTTACTTATGCCCAGCTTGTCTTCATGTATATTGTTGATAGTTGGTAATATTGCTTGTTGTTGTTGTGCTCTCGAGATGAAGAGAACATTACCCTGTTTTCTCCGTGGTGCCTAACACTGTCAATTCCGTGCTATGTGTAATTGCACCATGGTCTGCCTCCAGTCAATGCTCCTAGGGTTGTTGTTTATGCCAGTATCATACCATTGAGGTTTCCATTGGTCTGACTCTGCTGTCACATGAGTGAAATAGGCCTGTGGATTAACATTAAAACTCAAGCTTAATCATTGTAAATTTTGGATCCAATTAGACTAGAAATAGACCAGAGAGTAAAATGCTGGCAGTTTGGGAAAATGTTGTGAATTGTTTTTAAAAAGATTTTTCCCTAGATAGCCGATAAAAAAAAAAAGCAAACATGTAGAACTAATTAAGATTAATAACACTTCAGATTGCATACCTCAGCAATCAATTAAACACATCGTTAACGCAGGGGTTCATAGAAGTAAACTTCTTACAAACCCAAACTCTCCAAGTTTAAATTATTTTTTTTCAATATTGAATGCTTTCTCTTTGAAAGAGAATCAGATAAATCTAAATTATATTTGTCAAATATCAAGCAGTTTGTGGATGCAACTTCTATCAACTCCTGTTACTCTAAATCCTCAACAAATTCAACCTAAAGGGCACAAGATTTAAGTAATTTATTGAATTTATAAATTGCTTCTTTGGATCTAATACTTATATTTTATATACTTATATTTAAAGATTGTGTTCCTACACTTCTAGCCTTTGTATTACATGTAGTGTTTAAAGTGGTAATGGGGTCTTATTTGTTGAGGATTTAGGTTAGGTGATGGAAATATTTGTTCAGTTCAGTTGACCATATAACACACTTGCTTATTTATCCTTGATTGAGTTATAAATGCTGCTGTTTAATTAAACAGTGAAGAAAGCTGAATCAAAAATCATACTGAAGAATTAATTGTGGCCATACTATAATTGTGATTCTGGTCCTCTCATTGTACAGGATGGTAGGGGGGCGCTCCATTATGCTGCACAAAATGGCTATCAGGAAATTTGTAGAGTTCTTATCAACCATGGATGTGACATAGATTTGAAAGATGCGGTAAGTATCTTCAATTATTAAAAGATAAATTTATTCTTAAGTCACTTAATAAACGGTAACCAGTGATGTTTTGCCCCTCTAAGGACATAATGGTATGTTTTTAAGCACTAAAGGAACAATATCTTTCCAACATAACTAATACAAGTGACTTTACATTTGTGTTGTTGTCTTACTCGATGCTGCTTTTTCATGTTGGAATACACCACTGTCAAATACCCTAAATCCTGAAGAAATTCGACCTCTAAGGTTCCGTTTTCTAGATTGTTGGTTCGGGTTAGCCCTTAATTTCTGGTTCGGGCTGTTCCTGTCACTTTCGGTCTCGGTAGGGTTCCTGTTCCGTTGTCTTCATCCATTTCGGTTTGGGATTCCAGTACTTTATCAAGCCTGTTCCGGAAGTGCGTTTCCACAGACCGTCCAGTGTACATGTTGTTGGCTCGGTCCAGGGTTTCCAGTCTCATTCAGTCACTTCCTGTTCCTGGATTGCTGATGTTATTGTTTTGTCCCAGTTGCAGCATTGTCATCAGTAGTTAATTCGATAACTGAATTTGTTTGATTTAACGGGTTTTATGCAACTACCGTCTCTCTCAATAACCCGGTATCACCGCATGTTCCAATGTCGGGTTGCCGGTCTCAGAGTAGTAGGCCATTAGTCTTCCCCATCAGACAAGGAGGTAGAACTTAATTCAACATCAGAGCGTCAGTATAATGACATGTTGGCTCATTTGTATCGTTTATTTCCCAACATGACACCGCCCCCTGAGATTAGATCAAGGCGGTCTACAGCCATATCACGTTGAAAACACCGGTTCTCGTTCGATCACAGAAGTTAAGCAACGTCGAGCCCAGTGAGTACTTTGACGGGTGAGAACCTGGGAAGACAGGGTGCTGTTCCGCACTTCCTCTTTCGACTATTTGTTCAAGTTGATCCTATCAAGTTCATGGCCGGGGTGGTAAGCTTCCGTCTATATAGACAAGTTTGATGCCTGTTAGGATATTGTCTTAGAGGACGTCGCCAAACAAAAAAAATAAAAAATAATAATAACCGATCTCCTCTCATTCGGTTTGGTTTTTGTTTGCCATTAGGAACTTACTCAGCAAGTTGGGTGAACTTGATGTCAAGGACCCAGCTGTATTATCACCCCGTTCTGATTTGCTCACGTCAGCAGCTAGGGCAAACTCGAACATGATGACGTTATCAGCTTACATTGCCACATCTTTCATTATCCAGCACAGGAGCCATCTGGCTAAGGGCAGTATGTTTCCAGATAATATGCTTGCTGTCATACTTAGCACTGGAGGAAAATTATCTGTCCAAAAGCAAAAACACTAAAGTGACTGCAGGTTTTTTGGTTGCGTTAAGAGTCGCTGTTTACTGCTGGAATAGGGCGCCGACATATAAGTGAATTACCCTTGAGCATGGCGTCAAACACCAATCAACCAATCAACCAGCACAGGAAGGATCTACTGGCTGATATGCCTGTCTGTATGACTGCCGGATTGGTCACTGCCTACCTTTCTGTTGTCACTATAAACTTATCTCCTAGTAGGAGGAAGACTAGGTTTATCGTTACAGAACTGGCGTTTGATTGGAGCGGAACCCTTGGTGGTCCAAACTACGCCACGGTTAGGCTTGGACCTGGCTGTCATTCCCCTCTGGTAGTGAATAGCAAACGATCTCGTTTTCCAGTTGCTCACGATCATTCTCACCAGTTAATGTTGTCGGTACAGGCCTTGTTAGACATATGGGCTGTGCGACAGTCTCTCGGGTTCTACTCCCCAGTTTTCCTGATCTCCAAGAAAGATTCTCTGGAGAAATGCATGATCTTAAACTTGCGTGTTAGAAGTTCCTGTCCAAACCGCCTAACTTCCGGATGGAATCAGTCAACACTATCTGTTCAGCAATGAGGCAGGGCGAATGGATCACTTCGCTGGATTTGAGAGATGTTTACCTACACATCCCAATTCACAAGCTATTTTTCAAGTTCCTCTCGTTTGTAGTAGGCCACTGGAAGTTTGAATTTCAAGTGCTACCCCTCGGCCTGTCAACGTCACCTTGGGTTTTCACCAGGAGTTACTGTCCAGTAGCTGCGTTCATCCACAGTGGGGGTATCGGATTCCATTTGATATTTGGACGATTCCCTGTTTTGGAACACAGATCCTCGTCAGGTCAGCTTCGATACCGAATTTGTTTGGTACCTGCTAGTAGGATTAGGCTACATTCAGACAGAGTACCGGCACAGGCTCGATTTTTTTCTGAGAGAAATGACTTAAAATAAGACTTAAAACACCATCAACAGCAGTGCATTTTTCAAGGTAGAAATATTTTAACTGATTAAAAAGAAACTGACAAGTTTAAAGAATACTGTTTGTTACGTTTGTTTTTGTTGTTTAATGGTCAAAGATTGAAGCTTTGGTTGTATTTTCAGCAAGGTAATGCGGCCCTCCATGATGCTGCTCGGGCTGGGTTCAGCAGAACTGTGGAGGTGTTAGTCAAAAACAACTGTAACATCTTCACCACAGATATGGTAATTACACTAACTGGATTGTCTATCGCATATATCATGTTATATGTTCTTACAGTATTAATGTTTATAATTTGACTGGGTGTCCTGTTCATGTCTTGTGGCTGAATTCTCTTGTATCTTAATTTCGTACAATCACTACTATCAAATTAAACCCATTAAAAGAGCAGGTAAAATTTTTGTAATGCTGACTAATTGTGATTGTATCAAACATTTTTTTCCTCAGAAAGGCTGTAGTGCCCTACACCTGGCCGCTCAACATGGACACAACCAGACATCTAGGGTGCTTCTTTATGCCGGTATCCATCCAGATATGAAAAATTCAGTAAGTCTAACTGCGCTCGATGGAGTTTGATTGTGTTTTAATAACGTGTGTGCGATTAATGTGTTTTAAAGTGGATTCTCATATATGGGTGATTTACTCCTCTAGGATAAACAAAGTTAACAAATAAATCTTATTTTATTTTGTTGTATATCGTTTTTATCGTATGGGGTTATCATATGTTTATCCATTTTGTCTTTCCGGCAATTTAATTGAAAATCCTTTATTTACTTCTACTAAAAAATAGAAGGAATATTCCATGTGGCAAGATGTCACAGGTTTGGTCTGTATCAGCCTACAGGTGAGCCACCTGGTGTCTAAAACTAAATTTGGTTCCCAACTGTTGAAATTGGATTGTCAGTTTTTTATTAAACTTGGTAAAATCATTCCGTGTGGCCAAATGTCGCTTGGAGCATGTACTGGCTCTGGTTTTAAGTGGCTGCTGGTGTTGTGTGGAGTGATCATTAACTGTTAAAAGTTAAACTATTAATGCTGTAAAAAAAAAAAAATGGTGGCGGTTATTTAATTTCCCTGGGAAAGGAAAACACTCTGGGGCCAGGTTTATACGATGATTAAACAAAAGCATTGCCATCAACAAAAGAAGTGGGATTTAGATAAGCCTGGTAGGCGTTTCCATCCCCCTAACAGGAGATATTGCCCTGGTGCTCTCTGATTAACGTCATTAGGAAGTTGATGTAACAACTCCTTGTCTTCAGTGATGTCACCACTGTGTCTATCACTGGTTGGACTGTTAAGTGTGCCGTAAAACCCCAATCAATCTCCAAACAGAATTTTCATTTTTGTCAGTTAAAATCTTGTGTATGCTTGTAGTTTGGAGACACAGCCCTGCATACAGCAGCAAGATATGGTCACGCTGGAGTGAGCAGAATTCTCCTCTCCGCTAACTGTAAATTCAATGAGCAAAATAAGGTAGGACTTGTTGTTCTCTGAGCTTACGGGCATCAGGAAGTCAATTTATTGTGCTGTCCTTTTTTTTTGAGCCTGTAAATATATTTTGGCGTTTTCTGTTGTGCCTGCCCCGTTTTGGGTAGTTTCCTCCACCGATTGGGCTCACACGCCATCATATGAGTGAAACAACCTTAACTAGGGTGTTAAACCCCTATTAAAGTGCTCATGAAATTTAAAGATCCAAGTCCTGGACTTGTTAAATCTTGTTATCTAATTATTTATTTTTCCCTCTGTTCTCAGAATGGTGATACTGCTCTTCATATTGTCTGTGCTATTGGCCGCAGGAAGCTTGGGAAAATGTTTTTAACAGCAGGAATCAAGACCTCAATTAGAAACAAGGTGACTTTCAGTTTCAGTTTTAAAGATAAGCATAGAAACGTTGATCTAGGTTTACATTCGCTAGTAGGACTATACTTATACATGTAGATTAAAAACATGCTACAACCTACCTAGGGTTTTGAATTACACATTTTATAATGGACTTAAGGTAAAAAGGTACTTTATTGCAACTTTTTCCTAACCTTAGACAACACTGAAAGTTTTCTGTAGTAATGTCATGAAAATGCCAAAACATACTGATGTCAAGGAATGATTTGGAAGGCCACCCAAGGAACTTCCAATTTTGTAATCAGACTGATACTTTCTGACAATTAAATTATCTAAGATTCCAGTAAATGGCCTTATTTTTTAACAAAGCTATGTGGAATTTAGAAAGGGTCACGTTTGTGTGCAATTTAATTGAGACTCTGTGGTTTAGGAGGCTTTTTAAAGGAAATTGTTGACCACTGGTGACAAAAAAAAAGTGACAATCTTATTAAAGTTCACCTTAAGCTTTTTTTGCTCAGTTGAGGTGGGGAAAAAATCCCACCCTCTGCAGCAAATGTGACATCCTAGCTTTTGATTTCAAACTGTTCAACCCTCTTTAGTTTCAGCATTTCATTTCACCACAACCATGGATCATGGGTTTGCGTTTACATTTATGCTGCAAAAAAAGGTATCCATATTTGGGAAGGTTGATGGTGAGTTGCAGGAATCAGTGTGGTTTCCATCACTATTATCAAAACTGACCTCGCTGATACATCTTACCTGTAGCACACCCACCTTTTACTGGGTAGTCTGAAGTTATCAGTGTTTATTTTGTAGGACTGCCTATCAAGAGATTACTGGTTCAAACTATGGTGCTGCACAACAAATGGCGATAAAGACAAACTGTTTGTTCTTTTTTTCCTCTAGTTTACTTTGAAGATACCTTTGATCCAATTATTAATTATGTTCTCTTTCCCTCAGCAACATGAGAGCGCAGTGGATGTGGCTAAGAGGACTAACCAGTCTGAAATGGTGATGATGTTAGCTGCACATCAACAGGTCAGTCTTTCGTTTCTAATATTTCCACATACAGTGTATATTATCCGACAATCGCTGAAAGAACCAGCATTGCCTTTTTCCGAGTCAAAGTATAAACCCGTTTTTCCAACTTAACATTTATATGGAGTTACAAGCTACAGATGTTTATTATTTAACTGTATTGCAGGCTTGATAAAATCATTAACTATCTTCTATCTAGAGAGATCCAAACAATGTTTGGTTGTTGTTGGGTTTTTTTCGGCACCTTTTTTGAAACAGTAATTTATTTTTCTACACCTTTTTTGTTCTTATCCTATCCTGTATAAAATATTTCAAACAGATGAAATACCGAGGAGTGTGACATTTAACGCCAGTTCGGTGAATAAGTGCATGTAGAAGGGTTCAGTTAGAGTACATATCTGAGTCACCTGAACATAGAATGGGATTATTTCCCAGACAGGTCAAAGGTTATGGGCTAATCCATCATCCTCATTAGGGTGGACAGGTGTACCTTATCAAGCACATATGTTCACACCTTTTGTCTGTTGTAATTTGGAAAGGCTTTCTCAGGTGAATGATAAATTACATAGGTTTGGCCGTAATCTGCAACAGCATCCAGCATGCAGTCCTATTACATTTGTGGCTTCTTGCTGCTCTCCTTTTATTTTATTAGTGCACCTGATCAGAGTGATCTAAAAATGTCAAATAATTGATGTTCAGTTAATGTTGTTTTAGTTTTCAAGCCTGTCAACCAACGTTCTATTTGGATGGCTGGCAGTCTTCACCATTTCACTGAATATATAAAAAAAATCCCTAAACATATCATCTTTAAACTTATTTATAATACAGAACAGGTGATGTACAGTACACACAATTAACCCGATCACATGAAGGATTGGATTTTGACACCAAGTAATTTTCTATTATTAGGCTGATCCAGGGCATGCACATTTTCCAGAAAAAAGGGAATTTGATAAACATCTAGAAGGGCCAGCTGTATACCCAGATGGTGAGATGCCTGGAAAAGAAGAGGGAAAACAACAGAAAAAAGGGAAGCGGTTCTTCTTGTTCAAGAAAAAGAAGTCGAAGGTAAAGTGTTTTTAAGAAATAAAATTCACATAATATTGTTTTGTAAACTTTCCATGAATTTAAAATTGTGTTTAATGGTTTGCAGAACAAACCTGCTATTAAGAATTTAGCAGAAATTTTTCTGCTTCAAAATTAATATTCCCAGTCCAATTAACTAACAAATACACACAGAACATTAGATTCTATGGTTAAATAATTAATTGTCACACTTGACTTTTTTAAATTCTATTGTTAAATAAGTAATTGTCACACTTGAAGTGCAAGAAAATAAGATTGTATGAGCCTTGTACATCGTTGCACTGACCTGAGGGATTTTGAAGTCCCAAGCTAGATATGTGGTTACTATGATCAACTATGGTCCATTTTAAACATTTTTAGAAGTCATTGAAAACTTCACTTTGTATTAATCATTATTTGCTTAAAATGATATATTTGGTTTATTTTTATTGATTGGTGTTATTACCTTTTTTAGAAGGAGAAGAGTGGAGAGGAAGGGAGACTACTGGTGTCAACCCAGCCTCGTGTTGGCTCACAGTCTCACCCTCCTGTTATGGGCCTGTTCAGTGAATACATTAATAAACCAGGATATCAGTATTACAAAGATCTCGCAGGCAATGTCAAACAGGTAATGACATGTATTCATGAGGCAGTATCAACTATTAACTTTACATCAGAGTATTTATGTGGATGTTTAACCTTAAAGCTTATTTCCGTACCGATATACCTCTACATTTGGATTGATTTTAGTGGCGGGAGGTTGTTTAAATGTTCCTGTCTGTGTACACCTTGACCGAATGAACAATGTTTATTTGATTCATGGTGGTGCCTTTGTCTTATTGCACCATGTTGAAGTTGTGATAAGTAATTATTTCGATTGCTTACCTTTAAGTGTACTAAAAAGACCAGATCAATCATTTTTCAATTAGTAACAAGATTGCCAATGAGTATAAATGAAATAAAATTGTTGATTGCAGGGCCCAGTTGGGTTTGCTCCGTCCTGTCAATGTAAACCGGCGATCAAGAAACTGGAGGAGCGCATGACGTCAGACAGAGAAAACCTGTATCAACATATTGATGCTTCACAGCAGATGCTCCAGGACAGAATAGACCGCTTAGACAAAAGAACTAATCAGCAAGTGAATGCCTTTGATAAAAGGACAAAGGAAAGGTTTGATAGTGAGCAGACACAGTGTAGGGACCGAATCCTGCACTATCTTGACCGTGAGCGTGATCAGTATGACCAACGGTTCACCTCACACAGAGAAACTCTCAACACAGAATTAAAAGACTGGGTGGAAAAACGTTTGGAGGAGTCAATGGTGGAGCCAGTTAGTAAAGCTCAAGACGATTCAGGACTATACAATAGGGAGATTTTCAATAATGGTGCACCTGTTCAAGGTAGACTATACAGGACACGATCCGATGAAACACTCTCTCAATCTGATTATAGTGTTAAAAAAAAAAAGTTTCATTTCTATGAATCTCGCCAAGCAGCCATGCAAACTATGAGAGCATGGAAAGCTCAAGACTATCAGAAAAATAGGAGGCCAGAAAGGCAAAGTACTAATCCACCTCATCAAAGAAATTTCCATTATGTTAACACAGATGTGGTTGATTTTCGAGAAAGATCAAAAAGTTCTCACCAGTTAACCCACGATCAGGCTGCAAGGACAACAAACAATGGGAGAAGTAAGAGTTCCCATAACCTTGTCATTCAGAGGAATTGTGTAACTCATGTGGTACAAGCTGATATCCACAAGTCTCAGGACTGTGCGGATGATAGGACTGTTGTCAGACATGAAGTTTCCTCAGGCTATCCACGAAAACCAAACCAAGCCCAAATGTCAAACTACCGAGCCACAAATCCTAGAACAGCTGGATATCCTTCCCCTCACAATCAAAGACCTGTGTCCAAACCAAATGCAATGAATGTGTTTTCTTTAAGTCCCCAACCCTTGCCCACCTTTTCTCAACTTGAGCCCAGTCCTGTAGCGTATTGTCCAAGGAAACCATCTCCTAGAGAGTACACACCTTCTGACCAACAACCCTCTAACTATGTACAATGCAGCCCCAGAGGTCAGATTGGTCAAAAACCCTCATCATTAGCACTCCGCGATAATTACGGTCAACTAAATTTAACTCCTCAAGGCCATCTCTCTGAGATGCCCCACAAGGACAGAGTACAGGATGACCATCTTAGTCAACCTAGGACAAGTCTGTATCCACAAAACAGAGAAGTCACATATCACCCACAAAGAACAATAAGTAATGTGACTTCTAAGCCAACAGGATATAGTTCCTATGGTCATGAATACAATGTGTACAATGTAAATAACACTGAAAGGACTGCAAGCAATGTGCAGCGGCCTGTAGGGTACAGTTCATATGGTGCTGAATGTAATGTGGTTCCCAGGAATGAGCCTCCAAAAACCCCTGGAAATGTATCCCAGCCTACTGGTTATAGAAATGCTGGTGGTTATGTGTCCATTAATGCTGAAGGGAATTCATACTCCAGAAATGAGAGTCGTGAGATGCAGGACCCTAGATCCTCTGTCCGTTTCTCCCCTCAGACCACTCAGATTGTGGGTCTGGTGACACATGGTAAGGATGACTCTGGCAGTAACCCAGACTCTGGCTACAGCAGCAGAGTTTATTGGGAGAACAGATTACACTGTACCACACCTAGTCCCAGGAATGTCACGTCCCCAGGCTCAGACTGGTCACCCTCAAATTCTAATAGAGATCCTAACAGTGCCTCTCCTCAGCTGTGGACTAGTGGCAGCGAGAGAGTATCCCCAATCGTCCCCTCCACATCCCATTATAGTAACCCATCTGAACTCCAGCGTCAACAAGTGCACAGAACAATGACGACTCATATCCAGAACTGGTACCAGAGACAAGTACACACCTACCATGAAGGGGAGGAAGCTACTCAAGCTAACTCACCCTCCACAAACTATAGCAATAATAACCAACAATCTAACCATGATAACACTAGACCCAACACTGGAAATTATTCTAATATACAAGGCAGTGATGTCTAAGTATTTCGTTTGTCATTCTCATGCAATTAAGTACTGATTAGGTATAAAGTTATTATCAACAATGTAGTGATAATATTATCTATATGGATGTTATATATGTTTTATTGCAATAACTAAATGGTAACCTGATTAATAGTAATTAAATATTCCTATCTTAGACTATAGGTGTTTGTCTTCTAAATTAAATTATACGTCTTGTTAGTTTGAAAGATTTTAAACAATTTCCATTTTAAAACATAAATAGCGCAGCATATTTTAATTGGTTAGTTTTAGATGGGTGCTATTTGACAGAAACTTAATTCTAGACAAGTGAAAGCAAAGCCAGTTCCAAGGGGCTAGACAGCTGATGACCTCAGGCCAAAATATGTGTCAAACTACAATAGAAATTTTTTTGGCCTGCACAGCCCCTGAACTAATCAGTATTGACCTGGAATAGCATTTCATGGTAATACACTCATATTTTAAATCTTAGCTAGAAAATTGCAGGCTTAATCTTAAAGCTTATTTCCGTACCGATATACCTCTACATTTGGATTG
>JAVFBZ010007444.1:0-12232 GCA_032466195.1 Katharina tunicata
TTCTGCATTGTTTAGTTTTTATTTTATGTCGTTGCAAACATGTGGTATCGTTTCTTTTGGACACTAGTTTATAACTATGGTAAAAGAACAACGTTCTAGTGGTTTCTGTCTCGGAATATTTTTCTTCAGTTTTAATCAGTTTTTACCCTCTATGGCAGATCCTCTGAGACCAGTCCACTATTATCCTTCTGTTTGACTACAAAGTCCTGTCTCTCTTTCGAGGAAGGAGGGAACAATCATTGTAAGTTACTCTCATGTCATTGTCCTGTAAATTGTTTCTTATTTTAAATGGGTAAACATGGGGACGGTAGATGTGAGGAGTGTTTAGTTTTATATACCATCGACCATTATTTGCTACATTGCACTCGGCATAATGCCTCACGAATAAATATGCTAAGTAAGTTCTAGTCGGTTGGAATCTCCAGTCGCTGCTTGAGAAATCTATTAAATCCCCCGAAAAATCGTCGAAAAGTGTTTATGATAATTGTGGATTTTATTAAATGACACCATAGATCTCCATAAGACAGTCTGAATGCGCCAATAAAATAAAATAACTAACTAACTGCAACAATGTAAGATTATCACAATGATCTGTTAGACTACAACTGAACATGTACAACTAGTTCCAATTGCATCCGACTCGATTCGACGGCATGTCACATCATGTCAGCTGCATTCAAGTACCCTTTCTGTTGCGTCGCATTGAACGCAGTCCGCTTTGTTAGCTTAGAGATTCGCTTTGACCCTTGTGGGTCAAAATTAAGCAAAACATTGTATTGCTTATATTAAAAGAAAAGTTTTTCAAACTTAATGCTGGTACAAAGACTATTTTGAAATTTGTATTACAAGTGATAAATAAATTAGTTTTCCTTCCGCACGCTTGTTCAAGTGGTTGACAAGAGATTAAGTGAATAATACGAATTACTAATAATATATAATTGCACCCTCAGATCATATAGATTAGAGTATTGAATTCAGTTGGGTCATTGTGTATTCCACTTTGTACGATACTTAATAACTCTTCTGTTTTCCAATCAACCAATCCACTGTTAGATAACGCACTCAAGCAGTCATTCCAATATTGACAAACTTTAATTGCATTTTCAGGCATTTCTGATTTGGGCAGATTCTACATTTCAAAAGCTTATTTGTCAAAACTAATACTTCCAATTTATTGCATTGTAAAGAACAACACAACGTGGGTTAAAAAATGGTGCCTTATTTCTTCTAAGTTCATCCTTGATTTTTGTTAAGTGTTCTGAAAGAATGTTTTGCTGTTTTTACGTTTTCCAAGGGTTGCATAAACCAGAACTTCTACTGTGATCGTTCTAAGCACAAATTAAAGAAAACGAGGACTATTTGTGTTAAAGTTGTTACTTTACGATGAATAGACCTCGAAGAATACAATGTGTTTTTCTCTGTCGATTTGCAATCAACTTGTAATTACTTTCGAAACACTAGTTACATAGTCACTAAATTCACATATTTCTAATCCTGGGACTCCCAAGTTTTTTAAAAATATATATTTGTGTATAAACGTTAAGAAAGAAAATTTTACTTGCCTCCGCCGGGATTCGAACTCGGGCTCTGGCTAGCAGGACCAGTCCTCTATCCCACTGAGCTACCGACGATTTTTATCCAGGTAAATGCTGCGAATCTTTCTTTACGGTAAGCACTAACGCAGGGACACTAAAATAGTGTCTTTTTTTATCAAGATATCACCCACAAATGTGTTAGTTGTTTTTGGTTATTCTGATAATCTGGTACTGGCATATATATGTATATTTTGTATAAAAGTAGAGAAGATATGTGTGGTTCTGTGTAATATTAGTCCTTGTAAAAGGCTTTGAAAAAATATTTTTCTCAAAATCGAACAAAGGGTCTAGCAAGGCCTGAATGCTGTTTATATCCCGCAGCGGATACACGTTGATTTGTTCTCGTAGTACTTGGAGAACTCAAATATCCATTCAGTGTATACATATTAACGTTTAATTGACAACTGTTACGCGTGACAATTTGTGAATAATAATCTAAATACCTAAGAGCAAACGCAATTAACTGTGAAAACAAAATGACACAAAACACATCTGAAACTGTTTCAAAATAGGAAGAAGCTACAACTTCATTTAAAAATATATTTTAAAAAAAATTCGAAACGGTCTAAAAAGTCATCAGGATAAAATACAGTTTACAAAAAGGTCAACGTTTAGGCACAATTTTGGTTAAAATGTATATATAGCAATAAACGATACAACTGCGCATGTTAAGCGCAATGAAATGAATTAGGTCACCTTTAATTCTTGAACATGGTGGGACTAAGGACATAAACGTGTCCTTGGGACATAATAACATGGATTAAAATTACAACAGAGGGGGTTGCTATGGAAACAATACTGTAAATTACATTCTTAACGTTAAACTCATTCTATCCTGACTAAAGGTTTGGCACATGCTGTCAAAGCCAGGGCATGGTCGATAAGCCGTAGGAATTCTTGGAAAGTAAATCACCTAGAACAAAGCAGCTTAGCGACCAGACTTCAACAGATAGTCTGTGTTGTCTCGATCATTTTTATACTCACAAACAGCAATGACCTCTTTAACTACTCAACTCAAGATATATTTGTATGTGAAAAAAATTATAATAAAATACATGTAAGTAAACAAATTTTTAAAAAGAGCCTTAGTACATATACTGTTGAAATCAGTTTCCAACAATAAGGTTCTGGGTTTGTGAATTGCTTGTATTATTATGTTAAAGTCAATTTGGTCATCTTTTGTATGGAGAACTTTTTATGCCATATTGGAGGATAATCTGCCATTATTCAATAAATATTCACGACCAGCGCCACACAGTATGCCCTTTAATAAACTGATAAACATTTATTGTGAATTGATTTTGATGATGAATGTTTAATGAATAACAGTTAATGAATTAGACACAAACGACATGGGCCGAAAAGTTCACCGTAAACTTAAAGGGCCACTTGGCTCGAGCAAGAAAATGAAAGTTAGCTATCCACAAACTCAGAAAACCATTTTCAAAACTAACTACTCCTCACTTTATTTTTTGCTTTCTTACCTTTTAATGTACGACTCGTGATTTGGTGCCTGGTATTAAGGGTCGCAGTTTAGTTAGGGAAAAAATAACTTCATTCTAACTCAATACTTCAGCATTTTGTTAAGGTGGCTCTGTTGTTGTTTGCCTGAATATGGAGTGAGTATATCCCCAAAAGCTAGTATAGTATACTACAAAATGTACAAGTGTTTTTTGTCGCTTTATTTATAAAATCAATATTGTGTAGGACTGATTCTACCCCCAGGAAATTCAGTTATTTATTATTCCATATTGATTGATGATATTACATTTAGCACAGAGGTTTTTCATTTGCGGTCAAGTTGTTCTAACAACAACAACAACAACATGCTCGTTCTGACTAGCATGTCGGATGCCCTAAATCTGCTAGGCACTTTGTCACTAGCTAGCAGCTGTATCAATAGACTGTTGCTCACTAATTATTAAAAGGAAGACTCACTTTAGCCTGTGGAATCTTTAAAACTCTCATAATGGACAGATGTCTGTTGCCGATGAGAAGAACCTTTCGGCAATGGCAGCCATCTTTGTTTATGTTTGGCATGGCACAATGTACCGACATTTGTATTTGTAATAAGGAGAGAAACGAAGGCGTTTCATTCCTTAAATAATTTCTTAACATGGAAAGGATACCTTTCATCCGTTAAAGATCACTATTCAAAAGGATTTATTGATCTATTGGTCCAACAATAAAGAGGGACTATTTAACAGGGGACTCTTTTCCTAAAGTTTGCCAACAGGGGGCGTTGAACATATACCAACGCACGCAAATATGAATAAAAGTTGAGACACAGCCATTTACAGTTAGTTAGCTCCAGCCTAGCTCAGATGGAACATTAACTTAAGAGGTTAGTACTGAGGATAGGACATACGTGATGCTTTCATAACAATGGTTATAACGCTGTCTATCTAAACTGATATATTACTCTTCAATGATTATAATATTCTTGTTATGACACTTTACCCCAGATTTTTATGGGATTACTCAATTAACCTACCCAATATTTTACGGGGTAATCAGACGATTTTAACCTTATAAGTAGATGTCCCTAAAGCTGTACACCAAATAAGATGTTTACTTGTTATTATTGGAAGATGTGATTTTGATGCTGTGTATGCTGTGTACCTAAACAGGGTTATAGAATTATTTTCCTGATAAACATGAATAGTAAGGTATTCCCATACTTTCACGGGGTCGCCACAGAAGCCCAACCCCATATTTTCATGGGGTACAAATGAAGAAATATACAACCCCATACTTTTATGGTGTCAACCCAGAGGCCCTACCCCATATTTTCACGGGTTAAAACTGAAGGATAATATAACCCCATACTTTCATGGGGTCAACACGGAAGTCCTAGTCCGTATGTTTACGGGGTACAACTGAAGGATAATATAACCCCATACTTTCACGGGGTCAACACGGAAGTCTTACTCCGTATTTTTACGGGGTACAACTGAAGAATCGTAAAATCCAATACTTTCACGGGGTCAACACGGAAGTCCTACCCCGTATTTTCACGAGGTACAACTGAAGAAAGATACACCCCCATATTTTCACGGGGTCACCACAGAAGTCCTACCCCATATGTTCACAGGGTACAACTGAAGAATCATATACCCCCATACTTTCACGGGTTCACCACAGAAGTCCTACCCCGTATTTTCACGGGTAACAACTGAAGGATAATATAATCCCATACTTCCACGGGGTCAACACGGAAGTCCTAGTCCGTATTTTTACGGGGTACAACTGAAGAATCATGTAACCCCATACTTTCACTGGGTCAACACGGAAGTCCTACCCCGTATTTTTAAGGGATAGCCCTCTACTTTTACGGGGTCAACCCAGAAGTCCTACCCAACATATAGCTGCTGAAATGCCAATTTCGACGCATATTTCTTTACGTTTTCCATTCATTGTGAATATTTTTGAATGATGGAAGATTGGAGTTCATTTCTAATTGGATGGTTTGTGGGGTCTTAACCTTGCTTAGTACTAGTATGTTATGTATCCTGTCTACGTTATCAGAGGCCAAATTATCCGCTCGATACAACACAAAAAATTGTTTGCAATTAGTGCTAATCCTGACCTGTATATAATCTTATTTCTGATATAATTCTTTGAAGACAGTATTTTTCAGGGATAGGTTTGTAACCGCCACAATATTATCAAACAGTTCTAGAGCGACATTTTGTCTCCATGCTTGAGCATTTATTAGTCAACACAACAACAGAGTCACCTTCACAACATGCTGAAATATATAGTCAAAATTAAGTCATCGTTTTCGGATTTACACGATATTTGTATTCTGTTAACCCCTTTAGTAGAAGTACTTAATGGAAACTTCATCCAATCATTCCAATTTAAATATTATGCGGCTTTTATCGCGAGCATAAGACATAAATTCTAGATATATATAAAACCGGTATTCGACTTGAAATCTTACTCAATACGGCGAAGTACTTTTACTTCCGGCAACATACTTGTAGTAGCTGTTATTCTATATATTAATTGGTAAACAATGCGACTCTATTTAATAGCCTTAGATCGATATGGTGCCTGCTCACATTTACTCGTTTGTCATACTAACTTGCTTCAAACTTCTCGAAGGCACTTTCCCAGAACAAACCAGTAAATTGTAGTCTCAGAGACACAATGAAGTAACAAAATATTGGATGTACGTCACTTGAAATAAATTGTCGTTAATTAAGATTTGGTTCAAACGTGTTATCGAACGCCTAGACATTATCTTTCGCAAGAGACAGAACTTATTATTTCTGAAAACATTAGACTCTTGAGTGTCGAAGATAAGGTAGAGTTACAAAATCTCAGATTATTCAATTTTCCAAGACCGGGTTAATGGTTGCAGAAGTTACTATACCATTTCCAAGAAACAAGACCTCGGAGGGGAACAAAATAAAAGGCAAGCGGCAGTAAACTTCTCAGTGTTTGTGATAAAATAAAGACTAGAAATTGAATCAGGATTTAATTCAGAGACCCTGTTAACTACATGTGTATACCGGGAATATATAATAACACCAACTATAAATGTCACTCAATTCGACTTATTTCTACTAGTATCAAAAACGAGTAGTAGCAGTTATTCTACGTATTAAATGGTGTGCAGCGTGACTCAATTTAAAGCCCTCTATCGATGTCACACTAAAGTAATCCAAACTAAGAACGACTCGAAAGTACTTTTCCAGAAATAAATCAGTAAATTGTTGTGTCAGAGACACAATGAAGTAACAACATTTTTGATGTACGTCATTCGACATACATTGTCCGTAATTAAGGTTGTAATAGACAAAACTTAATATTTATGAAAGCATTATACCCGTTATAAGAGTCTTTAAGGCAAGGTAAAGTTACAAAATCCCAAATGATTCAATTGTCCCGGACAGAGTTAATGAAAGAATACACGATACGATTGTCCAACAAACAAGACCTTAAAGGGGAAGAAAACAACAAAAGCGAGTCTTAGAAGATAGCCTGTAGACACCGGTTTTTAAAATAGTGTTCAGGGTCTGCAGATTGCTAGCGTTAGCTAGTTAGGTCCAATTCGGTCAGTTTTGTTGGCATGGTGGACTTTTCATGCCATGATAATCGCAACTAAAACGGTATGCACCTAAAAAAAATCGCAAATAATTATTGTGAAGCGATTTTGATAAAGATTTTTTTTTAATAATAGTTAATGTAACAGACACAAACGGTGTGGCATGAAAAGTCCTTCTTACAATTATTGGCTCCATCAAGATTCTGAAAGTTATTTACCTTTTTTCAAAACTTTTGTGTAACTTAATCTTTGTTCAGGGCGTTCAGATTGCTTAGTTTATATTTTTTGTTTTCTTACACTTTAACTGACCGCCTTGACGGCACTTCAGAGAACAGGGATTAATGTTGTAGGTCCCTCTAAATTACCTTAATTTCGGACAGAATTACGTTTCGAGATTGCATGAAAGTTGCATTGATGTTTGAATTCAATCCAGTGTTTTGCTCAAAGGCAGAGCTTATGTTTCTTTTGAATAATGTTTTACGCCGTCCATGATGGTTTTTCACACATACGATTGTGTCAGCCCAATGGAAGAAGGTAACCTCCCCCTTCGTCACAGATACGGAACAATGGCGGCAAAAGACAATCAAACATTCTCTTTCTGATTTCCTAGGTGTAAGAGCACTGAGGCAGTCTGGGCTACCCTGGCCTACCACCCGCGCAGAGATGACAATCTTTGGAGGTTTTAGAAGACTTTAAGTGGAACAAAGTCGAGGTACAACACAAGTAGATCATTTTTTTTAAATATTAAAGCACGACAGAAACATATGTTCTCTATTGCGAATAAGGTATAACGAATAAAACCACCAATATATGGAATCTGGAAAATTGACATCGACTCCACACTTTTTGAGACCATAACAGTCTCAAGGAGTCCTTGGCATATAAGGGAAATTCCCCGAAAACAACACCAGTACAGCATTTCATGAATAAAGCAGAAGGATTTAACATCTTAAGGAATACCCAAAATATTTATGAAAGAACACTAACCGTCTGTAAATAGATAGTCTTTGTTTGGGGGATAAAACAATGTAAGCAACCAAAACAAATTGATAATTTAGTTATATCATGATGAAAAATAAAATTCAGTTGAAATTAGTAAACCGGTCTAAGCATCTAGCCCGAATCGTTGTTAACCAATATGCCCGGAAGTTTAAAATCCATCAAAGCTATGTTTTCATATGTCCCAGGCTGCGAAAGGATGAAGTGAAAGGAACTATCTAACTTTCTGAGAAACAAGGTCGTACATTTCATCCGTCTATACAAGTTTAAAAACATGTAATGGAATTGAATGATCTTAATTCCTTATATATTAAGCTTACCTTCCGGTCCCTGACAAAATCCGGTAGAGATAGCATATGGCGTCAAGTCCACTTTTCTTTAGTAGATCTGAAAACTAAAAAAAAGTAAACATTTATTTCTTGCCTCTTGAAAGAAACACAGAGTTTTGTTATTTAGTAATTTGATGGGTGTTTGACGTTGTACTCAAAGAGTATTTCACGGGTATTTCGCGGATGGTTTGGTAGGAGCCTCGTGTGCCCTGGTGCTCTCTGAGCTAAAGGGCACATGGTACCGATTTGTTGTGGTGTCCTGTTTTATTAATATTATGTAAATGTTTTGTCCTGTCTTGCATGTTGCCAGCGTTGTTAACGTTGCTTCCTTCACCGATTGGGCTGGCATATAAGTGTAATAACCTTGAGTATGGCATAAAAACCCATTCAATCAAACAAACAAATCTAGGGTATTTCACTCAAGTTTAAGACAGTACTTATAGTGTGTGTCCTCAAATCCAATTTTCAAAAGTATGCAAAAAGAGTTTTTAAAACCGCCAATGTTATTCGGATTTCTTCCTTTTTGAATGAAACACATCGTTTTGCTATGCATTTATTTGATTGATTTTTAAAGTCGTACTCAAGGGTATTTCACTTATATGACGACAATGCGTTGCTGAAGTACGGTGTCAAACCGGGAGGACAAAAAGTTTTGAATAGAGCACCTATCCCTTTCATCTAACTCCGAACTGTTGCTCGGTGCCAGTCTGGCTTTTATTTGTGAAATTTCTATCTGATCGTATTTGATGTGATCTGTGTCCCCCATGGCTCCCTTTAATATCTTCATTAAATTGTCTCAATAGAACATCTGAACGTAATATAGCCATATTAAATCAGATATAATCAATAACCTCTCTGACATTAAATTTTCTGAACGCTATTGTCGAGCTCTCAATAAACCCTTGCCCATGGTGTAATTAAAGAATTCCTCTTTGAGAAAAACGTAAAGCCAAAATTGTTACTTAGACAACCAAAAATATGAACCCGTCTTGAAATTCTGCCTTTCAAAAAACCATTGACGCAGGATCAGAAAAAAAATACTTGAACCGATTTCATCGTAATATTACTATTACCAACGGGTTTCAGATCCATGTTTGTTGAATTTAGCCAATATGTCGTGGCTTTTGTACACATACATTTATCTATTTCTTTGATTCGTGTCTAACGTTGTGCTAAATGGTATTTCACTTAAATGGCGACAGAGGTATGGTGGAAAATAGGGAACCAGTCTCGTCTGAAATTTGACCCAAGATAAACCGCGATATCCGCAACCACCGGGAACTTCCATTTTTAAGCACACAAAAAGAATGACATAAAACTAAATAGCTAACTATACGCAATATCTTTTCTTCTTTACTGTAATCTCGATATTTGAGCAAATCTGTCCTTTTATTTATATGTCCTACTAGAAGAGACTTTTGAAATTAGACCCAAGATATAAAGAAAATATTTCGCCAATGTATATGCGCCAAGTGATCGATATAACCGCAGATGAAATAATTTTATTCTTGACAATTGTAAATGAAACCGCTATTTATCCAGTTACGTATTCCCAAAAGACGAATTTAACTCAAAGTAAAGAAAAATAAGTGGTAATGGAAACGAACAAGAATATCGCATTGAAATCGAAAACCTTTCTTCTGTCTGAGATATCCATGTAGTGGTTCCCTTATGGTGATTTCGTGTATTGCGTATTAACCAGCATTTTTGACGACTTAAATTTCACGTAATAGGCCTGTCATTAAAAGTACGGCTTACTTTAAGACCAGCTGATGACAATGTGTAATAATGACTTTTCGTCGTGCCGCCCAGTTATCTTACATCATCTTATTTTAATGCTTGAACTGCCAACTCAGATCACCTCAGCCATACATTTTTAAGCAGAGTTCAACACAGCGTAACTATGAACTAACATGTGCGTTATTAAGTTGTTTTAGAGACATTTAGAAGCTGGTTACATGGCAAATTCATGACTTTGGTGGATTTTCAACTTCTGTTTACATTGATAAGTGACGTTTAGGCCAAGTTGCTAAGACTTCAAACGCCTGCAAACTATGATGGGCAAAGTGCGCCATAAGTCGGCATTTATTACGCGAGTATTTAAAATTGACTGGATACTAAATCAACCAATCAGATCGCTTTATTTTAAACCTAAACGTATTCATTCTTCGTAAGAAACTCGTACATTTATCTAATCTAACGTGGCCTTGCTAATATACACACGTCAGGAAAACATTTTCACATTGTCATTGCAACTGACGTGTAATCAAATAGTTTAATGTGTAAGAAAACTATTCTTCACATAACAAAGTGTGTGATCTTCTAATTCGTTGTAATAATAACAGTTAATTGATTTAATAACTGACATAAACCTGTTTAACTGGGCAAGACATTTGCATAACACTGACGTTGCAGTTCCAACCTGGAGCCTTCTTAAAGCTCCAGGCTTGAGCTGCAACGTCAATGCAGTTAAAATTGTGTGTCCAGTTCATCAGAATTATGTCAGTTATTGCGCCAGCAAAACAACTTGGATTTTTGTCAAT
This sequence comes from Katharina tunicata, assembly GCA_032466195.1. NCBI lineage: Eukaryota > Metazoa > Mollusca > Polyplacophora > Chitonida > Mopaliidae > Katharina > Katharina tunicata. Next base: position 10,523 of record JAVFBZ010007444.1, read on the forward strand.
TTACCCAGTTTAACAAAGCGTAATTGTCTCTGATAATAGTTCAATTGGATGATGTCTAAAGATGTATTATTAACACAGACAATATGTCTGTTTCAATTAACCACTCAATTTCCGGGTGTCAGTTCGTCAAGGCTCATATACAGACTTTGTCACGGAAACATGGTTCAATAGCAATCAGTGGGTAATAAGAAACATATGTACAAAGAGCATATAACGTAAGGAATTATTTAACTAACTACAAGAGCAGACAAACAAAGGGATTGTTTTAACTATCTGAGTGGATAAATCAAGGGACTTTTTTAACTAGAAAAAAAGAGCGAACAAATCAGGAATTTTTTAACTAGCTACCAACTGGACATAACTCAATGGATTATTTTAACAAACTACAAAGAGAAGATAACCCAATGGATTTTATGACTAGCTATGAGAGCAGATAGTCCCAGGGATTGTTTTAACTACCTAAAAAGAGTTGATAACACAGGGGACTATTTTTACTAGATACAAAGAACAAAAAAAAACCTTAAAATAAAAAGGAAGTATTTTAACTAGCTATCAACAGCACATAACTGAATGGATTATTTTAACTAGACACACAAGAGCTTATAACTCTATGGATTATTTTAACTACGGTAGCTACAATTAGAGAATATGACCAAACACCACAATTAATTTTACATAAGCCGTAATGTTAACTTTAGTTCAAAACGGTGCAAAAATCCTTCCCATACTTTGGTTGTGCGAAACCCTCTGGCACATACCTTATTCAGTCCTAGTCGAGTACACTACCAAAAGCTTGACAGGTCATGATGATTGAAATTGTTAACTAGCCGCCCTTGAAAATGATACGGGTCTGACAGGCCAATTTCAGAATGTAAACAACAACTAAATCACGACTCGCTTAACAGTCTCTATACACTACATAAGATTTGTTTAGGCTGTAATATCACACTGACCACAAACCTCCTCTCAAATTTTCCATATCAATACCAACAAGTCCACCAAAAATCAATTTGCAAGAGGAGAAAAAAAAAGGAGAAAAATACTCGGTTTATTTTCGTAACAATCCGGAAGTTGTTAAGGTAGTTTTACTTCAGATAGCCGAACTGGTTATTTTAATTAGCAGCCAGAGCAGATAGCCGAAGTGGTTATTTTAATTAGCAACTAGAGCAGATAGCTTAAGTGGTTATTTTAATTAGCAGCTAGAGCAGATAGCCGAAGTGGTTATTTTAATTAGCAACTAGAGCAGATAGCCGAAGTGGTTATTTTAATTAGCAACTAGAGCAGATAGCCGAAGGGGTTATGTTAATTAGCAGCTAGAGCATATAGCCGAAGTGGTTATTTTAATTAGCAACTAGAGCAGATAGCCGAAGTGGTTATTTTAATTAGCAACTAGAGCAGATAGCCTAAGTGATTTGTTTAACTAGCTGCAAGAGCAGATAGCCCAAGAAATTGTTTTAAATATCTAAAAAAAGTAGACAGCACAAAGGATTATTTTCACGAGATAGAAAGAAACTAAAACAATTACTTTGAAATGAAAATAATTAAATTGGTTCAAGGCTAGTAATAGCCAGGAGAAATCATGCAATGAATCGAATTCAGCGTATTAAAGGAAAGCCGGCCATTTTTTCTTGTATGCCTCAAGTAAAGCTTTTGATCTCGCCGGGTTTATGACCGTATATGGAATAAGTTAAGATTTTGAATAGTGGATGG
>JAVFBZ010007455.1:0-12231 GCA_032466195.1 Katharina tunicata
AACATTCACCTCACACCGGCTGCCACATCACATAACATTCACCTCACACCCGCTGCCACATCTCATAACATTCACCTCACACCGGCTGCTACATCTCATAACAGTCACCTCACACCGGCTGCCACATCTCATAGCATTCCCTGCACACTGGCTGCCACTTCTCGTAACATTCATCTCACACCAGCTGCCATATCTCATAACATTCACCTCACACCGGCTGCGAACAGCTCATAGCATTCCCCTAATTAAGGCTTCCAATAGGTCATAATATTTACCACACACCGGCTCCCAACAGCTCTTAACATTTCCCTTATTTAAGCTGCTAACAGCTCATACCATTTCCCTCATTAAGGCTGCCAATAGCTCATAACATTCCCCACACACCGGCTGCCAATAACTCATAAAATTCATCTTATTAAGGCTGCCAATAGCTCATAACACTCCCCACACACCGGCTGCCAACAGATCATAACATTCCCCACACACCGGCTGCCAACAGCTCAACACATTATCCCCACACCCGCTCCCAAGAGCTCATAACATTCCCTACACACCAGCTCCCAACAGCTCATAACATTCCCTTTACACCGGCTGTCAACAGCTCATATCATTCCCCGGCTGCCAACAGATATTTGATTTCACCATAGAATTGAGTTACGTAACATCTTAAACAGATAAATAATGGTGCTTGCATACACGTCTTAATTATAGTCTAACTGTTTAAAACTGTGAAAATCTTTTTTATGTTTACATTAATCGTTATAAGACTTGCGATGTGGTCTATTTATAGACAGCTATACATAAAATAATAACATCATGCATCCATACTTGTTGATTTAAGGTGCAGATGAGCTAAAAAAAACATCAAGGGTAAAACGGCGAAAAGAAGCAGTTAATTAACACGATGTTGAGACTCATAAAAGTTTACCAGACATATGGTATGCTATGTGGCATCTGCCACAGATTCGGTGTGTCTGTTGGTTGTTTCTTGTATATTGCAAGCTTGTTGTACTTCAAAGGGTTCCAATCCTTTCGCCCTTGGCAAAGTCGTGTTGTATTCATTCTAATTTTTAATTCATTAAAATATTTCTCAAAATATTCGCCGGTGCCAAATATTACAAACACGACAATCCATACGAATATATAACGATATTATTCAAAATGAGCTATAGCAGCATTGTTCGCTGACGAATGGATACTTGCCTACCATCAGTTAAATAAGCTTACAACCAGATTAACAAAGGTATGAGGCGTCCATATAATAATGATTTCTCGTCCCTCTGACCACTACGCAATTGGCCAAACAAATGGAAGCTCTGGAATCTATCTACATTGGCAGTTTGACCCACAGACTGTGAAAAAGTTCTGGCCATGGCGATGATCGTATCACGTCCGAGATGATGTGCGCAGTACATTCGATGGCTTTCGAGTGGACCACGACGGTTCCTTCTTTCTAGTTTATTATTTTTATGCTAGACTCTACCTAAATTATTATGTTCACATGTATTGTAGTTGAGTTGCATCATGATTTTGGTCCGACACAAACACTTGGTCTGACGAAGGACGCCTCACACTTTTGTTACTCTTCCCTTTTATATGAAATAGTTTCATTACTTTTGATTATCGTGTTGCTATATTTGACAACGGCGATAGTTTTAAGAAATGCTTTGAATAAAAAAAAAATTCGAAAAAGGACTTTGGTTTGCTTCACCTGACTCTGTCTTCAGTATTTTATAACAGTGTTCGGATCAACGTTTCAAACTTAATATTAGCGATTTGACGTGGTTTAAGGAACTAGCAAAGACACAATAAACTACTTATGTAATACAGAAATTTCGTGTGGGCTTGTTTTTTTTAACAAAATGCTATATAAATATTGGAAAGTGTCAATATAATCGGGAGGTTGGTTTCAGTGAACAGGATTATCTATGTTTGGAAGGTGTTACCATCAGGATTACGATATTCGGACAAATATAAAACAATAACGTTGAAAGTAAAAGATGTAGGCAATATGATTTTCTTGGCCTCACAGTGTAACTGCCTAAGCACTTACCACTAATCAATGAAAAAAGCCTGTTATGAACTTAATATCAACCGCGTGTTAATTCTTCTTGTCTGCTATCAGCTTCCCCCCATAATGTCTAACGTATGCTTCAGAACAGGCCCGAGGGTGTCATCTAAAGACTAAATAAAGTAACAGGATGTATTTAGTTGTGCATGTATCGAAGTATCATGTATACCGTTACTGCAGCTAGATTTACCGACGATTCAGGACATTTACAAATCTGAATCACCCGTGCTATTTGTTTCTTTATTTAACATATCGTATTAAAAGACCTAGCGCATTAGCTTTTCCACAAAACCGCCAGCCAAGAACAGCTAATTGGGTAAAAACTTGTGTAAACATTTTTACATTTAACCAATCGTAAGACATGCAAATATATAAATTCATTTACCAATTCATTTCTATCCAATCTATATTTTAAGCCTCCCAATCTAGTTATGTCCACGTATCATTACAAACGGTTGAGACATTCGAGGAAGTAGGCAGTGAAATCAATGTGCTTAATATGATGTCATTACATACCTACCATTGTGTTAGGATTTTAATTCGGATATACCTTATTATGTTACGTATTTTGTACAGGTTAACAGATAATGTAACAATATATTGATACTCTAAAACATCTACCTCTGCGTTTAGGTGCTTGCTTTAACATGAGCGATATAGGGAAACAACTGACCCTTTCTCTGAAGCAATGAAGGGTAGTTCAGTCTCCCCTGGAAACGGCGTGACACATCCCGAGAGAACCTAAATCTAGAGGGGTGACGGGGTATCCAAATGAACACTACATATTTTAAGCCACGCCCACTTTTTTTTTACATTTTACAAATATAAATCTGCATTTTTGCAAACTAAAGAAATAATTTTCGTACGATTGGACGCTAGTGCATTCGATCCAGTGAGACGACCTAGTTTTGACGTCAGTAAGCTCCGCCCATTGTTCTCCTGACAAACGAATGTAAACAGCAGCTCATTTCAGTCACAATCTCTTTTAATCACGATCATATCGTTTTTTATTGGTTATATTCGTGAATATGCATTTTGGCAAGCCATTTTACCATGTGTCATTTTCCAAAGTTAGTAGACGCATTCGTAAGTTCATTTAATAGTTATTTAGCGATAGGCAATTAATTATATGGCACTCGGCATAACACTGCTACGACAGAGCTTGTAAACGTCGTAACGTTCCTCGCGTCTGTCAATTCTGTTCATGACGTGACAGAAGTTTTGCCACGACCATTGGATTGACATCGGTTTCACTTGTTCATACCTTTGACTACCTACTGTATTTGTAAATAGACTGACCGAATGGAATGTTTGTAACACGAGTCTATTTAAAAAATGAAGGGTGAGGCCAACTCGTTTTGTTTCAAAAATAAAAAGTGTAAAGGCGTTATTTAAATAATATTTTTAAATTTGTTTTAGAATAGAAATAAAGTGCAGTTTTCTAACCTTTATTGCTTGATAAAGGGTTGGTGAAATGGGTGTTGTTCATAATAATTTGGTAACTCTGAACCTTCGGTCCCTCGTCTTCAAATAGGAACAACCCCCGTTTGACCGACCCTTTATCAAGCAATAAAGGTCAGAAAACTGCACTTTATTTCTTAATTTAAAATCCAAAACCTTGAAATATAAGGCACTAATTGCATTATATATTTTGCCAGAGACCTGACAAACTATAGAGTGGATGAGTAACCTAATGTGACATAAAGATTTAAGATTCACTATAAAATATGTTCCGCGGTTACGGCACTGGAGTCATCGATTTGCAAAAGTTTCAGAGTAAAACAAACCATAAAACACTTCTTTCTTCCATGTTAATGAAAATTGTCGGAAACGACGTAAAAATGTATTATCTTGTCTTATTCCTCAGATGACAAGGTGGTTCTCTTTCCGTTACTTAATTTTAACTGGGTTAGTGTGCCGGAAGTCTTTTTCTCGAAAAAACTTAGAGACTAAGCCAAATGTAGTCCTCCAATGTATTTAGGTTATCAATCATTCAAGTGTATTTTCTACTGATGGCATTCTAGTAAATTAAGAAGGAGTTAAACCTTTGATCAATATCACAAAGAACAAAATCGGTAGCTGAGTTGATTTAATCCCAAATGTCAACTGCAGATTGATTCACCGACGACCGCAAAGGCAATAGACGATAGCTCTTTCCCAGACTCAGTTCTAGGGAAACTTTAATGGACATTGTAGAAACACGGTCACTGTTTACTGTGAACTAGCTATTAGTAAATGAACTTTCCACTTTGCAGAAAACAAATACAACGACACATAGGCAATTTACCGCAAGCAATAACTGATTTCCAGATATTTACAGCATCGGTGAATATTTATCTAGCCACAGGAATAAGAGAAGAAGCAAAGTATGCAAATGCGTAAAAAAGCATTACATTCCCAATATTTTCGATATGCCCGGGAATGGAGGCCGAGATTGGCGACTGGGAACATCGATATGAAAAAGCGCAGAAAAACACGGTCTCCATCAATTTCATGAAAATAGATATATCGGTTCAAGGAAATTATGTGTTGAAAGACTGCAGTGTAATTGTGTTGAGGTTGCCAATGGGGGCAAAATGTAGCTTATTTTTGGCTGAAAAGTTACTCACATGTTATAGATTGACATACAAGTATTCCTATTGCGTGTATTGACTGAGGCTCGTATCGGAAAAGAAGGCGATATTCCAACAACTATCATGACTTTTTTGTAGCAAAAAATCAAATGTCAAAATAGTTAGCAGGCGGCTATTAACATTAGTGGCCTAACACAATCACATACCAATGCTCCCTTGATAGCAGAGAAAAACTTTATTTTTTAGATAAAGTTTAAGCGAGAATGTTTTACCACAATAGTTATACTGTCTTAGGTTTAAGGAACTATAATTACGGGTTTTCATCATGATGAATTTAAGAAAAGCACGACCGAAGTGCATTAACTATAATCCATCGTTACATTCTGGTTTTTTTTTCTCTCTCAAATTTGTATTCAAAGCAGTTTAATATTTTACTAACGACAAGCGTATGTTACCGAATTACACAGCACCTTGTTGACTTTTTCTACACTTATCTGCGACTCGACATTTAATATAGGCTCTGTAGCTCAGTCGGTTAGAGCGCTGGCACTCCCCGGGTTTAATCCTTCTTTTATATGGCAATACCAGATTTGGGGAATTATCCAAAGAACAAACACATGTGGATGCATAAACCACTTATACACTAAGAGAAACGTACATACGCGTACCTCTACTGTTGATCGCATCCACGACATTTAGCTAACAGGAACTCTATACCACAGTTACCTCATATATAAAGTTTTTACAGTCATGCAGACTCATTCTGGTAAATACAGTATATTTATATTTCATACACACGTTCCTGGGTTCATGAGCTACGTTGCTGACATTGCTATCAGGGAAATATCATAAAAAAAACAATTTTATTGAAAATGGAAACTTATTGAAAAGAAACTTATATATCGGTAAACATTTGAAGACAAATCCTAGCTTTTCGGCTCGCATGGCACTACGCATTGAAACTTTCAAGATGTCCTGAAAAATGCAACTAAAATTGTTGCACAATTTTTTTCTGACAAATATTTGCGAACTTTGCGAACAATTAAATTAAGCTGTAACCTATTTTTCAATTGTTATTGTAATAATCCATCAACAGGTTACAGAGGTCGAGTGTTGCGCCTTGAGAAACACAACAATTTTGTTTGGCAAAAGGTGCAGTCCAACTCAAAAGGATAAGAAAGTGGAGAAAAGGGTTTAGCAACAATTCTGACAAAAAGATAATGAATTCATTTATAATGGTTTCGGTTTATCCAACAAACCATTAGGAGTAATTTTACCTAGAGACAAATGGGTATATATATATATTTTCAATCATTATCTTTTGTAAACAATAATAATCTTTTTGAAAGTCTGCTTTACTTTTATAAGGAAAGGAAGAAAACGAATAGTAACAACAAATTAGGTCAACTGTATTTGTATCCTAAAAAATATATCAGAATCGAAACAAAAGTTATAATTGAAGGTTATCAAACATTGCATCAAACGCTCTTGCAAGTATAACTTCAGACCTTGTTGTATTTTTCGACATACATTTGTATCGTAAATGTTCGCATCATTCTTAAAAAAACAAATATATACTAGTATATAGTTTATTTTAAGTCGCACGTCGAATAAATCGACCAACGTGTTTTGCTGTCAATTTTAATTCACGATTGTGAATAACCTTCCTGAAAACCCTTTTCAGTAATGTTTTTTTAGTAAAGTAAGAAGAATTATAAATGTAAAGGTTATACAATGCGGCCTATAGGTTAACACGAGAGCCGCTACTTGAATTTATATCAAGTGCTCTAACAATTGTGATTTAATTTGAACACAGTTACAGACAGAGGATAAACGTCGCCTCTGGTAACAGTAGCCGTCAGACTTACAGATTGTGTCTCCGTCTAAAATTCACATTAAAGGCGTAAGCTTAAAGGTCAGGTGTCTACACGGTTTCTCTTGTCAGACTACGACTCACTTAGATATCGGCGAGAGGTAAATTGTATGCTCTGGACGTGTTTGAGACACTCGAATTGGATCTTATGCAAGTCACTGAGATCTGCCTAAAGCACGTCCTAACAAACAAATAACGAAAATAATACCTTTTCAATAGATTTGTTTCCAGTAATTAGTTTGGCTTGCTGAATATTAAAGCCCATGGCACAAAACTTAGAATGGTTTTGGCAGGATGTTCCTAACTATCAGTTCATTATCAGCATGCATATTAAGAATTAACCGTTTTCCAATCGCTTGGCACTTTGTTAAGAACAGCAACATCGGAGTCCTCTAAATGCTTTATAACATTTAGTTACTTGAAACATGCAAAACAAGACCATGATAATATATACATGATATTGAACTTTTTACATTTCATCTTAACTAAAACTAATGCTTTGTATCTATGTGTAAGTAATAAAGAAGCATACATTGACAGTAGAATCTACACACCTGATCTATTGGGCAGAATTTAAGTCAAAAATTATTAGGATTACGAAAATAATTTCCTATATAAATTATAGCAGCGGCTCTTGTGATGACCTATAAGCACCATGCATTGTATAACCTTTAAAGTTATATAATTCTTCTAACTTAACTAACTAAACATTACTGAAAAGGTTTTTTAGGAAGCTTATTCACAATTATGAATTAGAAATGACAGCAAAACACGTTGGCTGATTTAATCGGCGTGCGGCTTAAAAACAACACAAAGATATTTGTTTTTTTACGAATGACGTGAAAATTTACGATATAATGTATAACCGACTGCGCCACAGAGATAACATTAACTGTCGAGTCGCGGTAGTTTGTAAACAAATTCAACACGGTGCTGTGTGTAATTGGGTTAAATAAGTTTGTGTATAACAAATACAAATATAAAACTACTTTAAATAAAAAATGTTCAGGAAAAATATAATAAAGAGAATGTAACGATGGATTATAAGTTAAATTCCGTAAGCTGAAAACTGGTAATGATAGTGCCTCAATCCTAAGATGGTACCTTGCCAGTATGTATGGCAAAACTATTGTGGTATAATTCTCGCTTAAACGTTAACTAAAAAATAAATATTTGTTTCTGCTTTCCAGGGAGCATTGCTATCCTATCGTGTTAGATGACTAAAGTTGATAGCTGCCTGCTAGCACTTTTGACATGATATTTTGCTATAAACAAGTCATGGAAGTTGTTGAAATATCGCCTTCTATTTCCCTACGAACCTCAGAAAATACACTCAACACATATACTTGTATGTCAATCTGTAACATGTGAGTAAGTTTTCAGCCGAAATAAGCTGCAATTAGCTCCAGTTGGTAACTCCAAGACAATAGCATTGCAGCCTTTCAATAAATAATTTGCTGAGCCGTCTCTTTTCCTGCCTATATGTACGTACTATACATGTAGTTCACATATAGTATGTATTTTTATGTAAATTTATGTAAATTTAGAACATAAAATAAGCTGTCCGTCATTTTTGTCATGACCATATTATAATTTCACATCAATTTAAAACTCACATCGAGATTCTTCTATATATGTAGGTGTGCATTGTAAAATGTTTTTCTAAATTATGCAAACCACTAGATTCCCATCCAAACATATTAACAAAATAATGCAAATTTATGCATAAAATATGCGAATTGACGATCCGTCGTGAGAGCCATTTCACAGTTACAATTAAACATATGACATAGAGACGAATACAAATCATTCGATCTCTGTAAGCAATTAAGTCAAATAACCGTCACCACCCAGTAAATCACATCATGTTTACTGTGCTTTAAATTCCTGGTATCATAAAACACAACTGTGACGTGTAAATTGTCTACTTCAACTGATTTGACTTTTCAAACGGCAGATTAATGGCATTTCAAACAGCTCGACAGCGCGTCACCACAGTGTCGGACGAGTAAAATCCAATAGGGTTGAACGAAGAAGAAAAGAGATATAAAAAGGCTTGTCGAATAAAAAAAGAAGACAAAATGCTTACGACTTTCGGCGCTATTCAATCATAGCCTAGTAACAGCTACGTCAAAGGCTACATTTTGTATACAAATTGAAATTGTTTCAAATATTTTTTGTTTAATCTTCGTGTAGGGTTTCTGGTTCTTATGGGAAAGTTATACAAACAAACTACAGATCAACGTGCTTTGTTATCTGTACTGAAGGAAAAACTGACGCTGTTTCAACAACTGGCATCAGTTACGGCTAACAAACGATTGAATGTCACGCAAATAGCAAAAATCTATCAACAATATTGGTCTCACGCCAATTGGATGACGCAAATTTGATGCGGTATCTGGATTCGTTATTTAGTGTGGAAAACTGGCACAGGGATAGAGCGAAAAAGTAAGACTTTGTTTGTTTACCTATTGGCTGTGTTACCCCATACCTAGCATTGGTTTTTTCACGAGGGCCGTTTTCCCGTGTAGTCTACCGATATGAGATCAAGTCGTCAAAATAATGCTTCTTTTTTACCTTGGAGACCGATGATTACAACTGTACAATGTAGCCCACGTATAGATGCCTGTTTTGTTGTTGTAGTAAGTGTTGTTGTAGTTACGTTTGTGGATTCATATAAATATTTACGTCATGCTGATACTTGTGACAATTTCAACATTGTGATAATGTTTAAATTGAAGTCAAGAAAAGGAAAAATTGTTGTAAGGCCGATATTGTCACACGCAGATATGTGGCTAGTACAAGTCTGGTTAATAAATCACTATTAAAATGGTATTGTTTTCTGTCCTTTGCGGTGTGTTTATATACAAGGGCGGTTCACAACACAATGTAAATGTGCCTCTAGGTGGTTGTTTTATAACAACTACATGTGTAGTGCTAGTGGAGTATCAAAATGCTTAACAAATTGACTAACGGCTATTGGCTGAATTATTAGAATATTAGACTGTTGGTCTTAACCTACAGCCTAATTAGCTCGTGTGGTACGTGACCATAGATACACTATTGGTTATTTCAAATAACTAATGAGGGTTTATCTTGGATGAACAGCAAAAGGTACGCAAAAAGTTACGTAATACGTAATACGTAATCAGTTACGCAATAAGTAATAAGTAAATAACCCCTGGATGTTATGGGCATTGTACGCTTTAAATTTGTACTTTATGTTGCCTAAGGGTGTAACTGTACGTTAACGCGTGAGTTAAAATAAATCAGATTGTTTTCATCGAAGATTAAACGTTGACCTAAGTTGAAAAAAATGAGCACAAAGCTTGAATCTGGACGTGTTCTACAATATATTAATATAATTTTCTTCATAATGTGCGTCGAAATTATGAAGTAATATTGTTGTTTATGGTTTTTCAAATAAGTGCTACTGTGTTTAATATATACCAAACATAACAAATTACATTTTTGACGTCCGGTTCACTGACATTTTTGTGCTCTTTTAATTTTATTAAACTAATGAATGAAAATATTTGACAATATAACAATCTGAGAAAACTTAACGAAAATGTTATTAGCTTGCATTTTGGTTTAACTTATTTACTTATTTACCTTTCACGCATTTATAGCTGATTTGTAAAAGAGGCTTGAACCTCTAGCATTAATCTTATTGCAGTAACAGTAATATGTCTCAGCAACAAACAAGGCAAGCCGTGTCCTACCTTTCTAAAACTGCCCTGTCCGATGAAGTAGACCCACAGATTTGCTGGGACACTTTTTTAAAGTGATTCTAAAAACCCATTTTTTTGCAAAATGACTCAAACAATGTTGCTCCTTGCCAACGATTCAATGTTTTAAGATAAATTCTAGTTGGAGGCTTGCTTTTGAAACTTTTCTAAAACAAGCTTGCAAATACAGTTTTAAGTTGCTACGATTTGCTTTACAACCTTCATACAGAGTATCTTCCGCTACGCTATCAATTCATCTCTTCAAATGTACTGACAGGCGGTTCTTATAAGAGTATGGTCATACAATTCTGTTTGTTTGTTTCTTATTTTTTTGATTGGTGTTTAACGTCGCATTCAAGAGTATTTCACCTATTATTCATTTGCTTTGCGGGTGTAGAAACCGGGAAGAAACCTCGTAAAAAACACCCGCGAACTCCGTAGACACCGGAAAACTTCTCTTATATACCTAAAATCGCATACAATTATGACAACAACATACAAATACAACAAATGAAAGTTTACGTAGTATGTTCATGAACTGAAACAAAAGGAATTTGTTATCAAAACACTCTATATACACCAAGCTACCACCCCAGGACAATAGTTTTAACTTTGAAGTAAAATTCTTCACACGTATTTTTATTATTTATATTCAGTTTGGCCAATTGTGACCAACGAATACCAGCTATCGCAGGCAGTACCTGGCCAAACTTATATGTAGCACACTGTACGGTATTGAATATATACATGTAGTGTTGCAAATTTAATAATCTGAAGTTTGAGCAAGAATATCGACATTATGCCGTCTGCAGATAAACTGGTGGATTATGAAAGATCGATAAGAGACATTTCTAATTGAATTGAAGATGTCAATAAATATTTACACTGTTATCTGTTAATATAGCTAGACTTAATGTTTGCATTGTGGCATTGTCAATCTTGGCTATGTCGAAGTTCAGTCGATCTTGTACAATTCGTGTAAAATTCGCTATTGTGCTGCGCATCGCCGTCAATCAACTTGGTCGTTATTTCTTTTTAGACGAATGTTGCGTACGCAACAACATTCATCTCAAAAGATTGAGCGACTTGTACTAGTACAAACTTTTGCAGCAACGACAATCGTTAGTACGCTAGGGAAACTGAGCACCCGGAAGTCGATAACTTGTACATATTTCTACATACGCTATCAAGTTTGCCGCAAAAAGATTGGGTGTCTACAACCTTTAGATGCTGCTTCTTTTCACTTATTATTCCTCTTGCTCAGATGTTGACGAGAACGTAATTATGACCACCGGACGTGTTGATACGTTCGAAAGAATCCTTAGTTTTACATGAGAGCACGGACATCTGCTCGACTCACGAACAGACAAGCAATTTATCCTTAACTGTTTTCTTGTTCAGGTCAATTCTGGAAAGTAGTTTATGCGATCGTGACGTTTGGGCGTATATGTATGCCAGACGACATTGAAACCACTTGTGATATTTGGTGTACATTTACTGGTTGTACGTTCTCTAACAGTAAATACAGGTTGGCTATAGTAAGTGCCGGTAAATTGTTTTACTAGACCCCATGATCATCTCGGTATTTGTCAGCAGATTGCCTGACGACGAGCTAATAATGGAACTCTTCAAAAATCTACTTTCTGGTTGTCAATGTGGAGAACAGAAGATCTATACACTGAAAGTTACTTTGTACTGCTACGGCTTCAATTGAATGGATTTCACCGTGAAACTGGTATATTGAAGCCGAAGTACATGTTGAATCAACTGCATGATAGCACCCAGTATACAGACAGGTGTCTCAAATCTGTCTGATAAATATATTATTGTTTACAGAGTTCGTTGGCGTAACACCGTAACTAACACCGTTTCACAGATATACTACTGGAATAAAGTAACTGTGCACCATCTGCAGTGATGCCATGGTCTAATGAATGAAGATAAGAACATGATATTTGGTATTCTGTTTAATCACTGTTTAAC
>JAVFBZ010007466.1:0-12231 GCA_032466195.1 Katharina tunicata
TAATGGTATTGAACTGTCCTTAATAGACTGTATAAGACGGCAGGCCTGTGACTGACACATCACCAAATAACAGAATTTGTTTGTTTGTTTGTAAATATAAATGTACAAGATGGGGAAAGACTTGCTCGTACCAGGATAATGGTCTTAAACTACCCTTATTAGACTGTATAAGACAGCAGGCCTGTGACTGACACATCACCAAATAACAGAATTGGTCATATTTTGTTGATAAGATCTGGGATAAACTCACTCAGGATTCATTCTCATGACAGTAGCGCTTTAACTTACAATGTAGGATAAAGAAGATGTTCTTTTGTTTAACAATGGCATTACTTTTACATGTCCAAGTACTCCAGACCCATTTTGCATTCTACATTGATTTACGTCCAAAACAAAAGCCAGGGTAAGAATAGATCATGAGTAAATTGTACTAGTCATTTGCTTTGTGCCACTTTGTAATAAAACAAGTAGCATTTAAAACGAGACAGATAAGCATTGTCAAACTTTGCTAGGTTTAGAACGCAAACTTTTTTGTTTTTTTTGTTTTTTTTTGGGGGGGACAGTCTGTTTGATTTGGAAAACATCTATAAAAGATAATAAATAAACTAAGACCCCTTGTAGTTTACCATGTTAGACCAGCATACATGTACGTCACACATATTTTGGCTACAAAAAATACATTTTAAAGTCCACTGTCTATATAAATGCAGAGTTCTGTATTGATATTAGTCTTCTAAGTAATCCATATATAACAATACAGAACAAAAATGTGTTTTGGCACTTACTGGTTATAGCTTGTCTTTAATAAGTGATTTTCAATTCTGTTTGGCAAAATTGAACTCTCTTTTATTTTATGTATCAAAAATGTACTCCTGGCACATTGGTAACATTTAAACTGTAATTTTATTTGTCACAGAGAGAAGCAAGATGGCAGCCAAATGAAAAAATCTCCCTCAATAACTGGAATTTTGCTTTAAAATTACTACTGCAAAGCGAGTTTTTGACACTTATAACTATATATATACTTCAAATATAATATTTTGATAAAAACTTCACAAAGAATTGGAGAAAATGAATAATAAGTATTAAAAAAGGCTGTAAGTTCTTAAAAAATGACTGTCTATCTTGAAAAAAACATTCAAGCAGTTAAATTATAAATACTACATCAGTCTCGTGTTACAGATGCACCATAATAATTTTTCATATCTTGAGTAAAGAGTGAACTACTAGACAGCAAATTGCAAAACAAAGTTACAGTGATGTATTGCCAGTTTTGATAAAAAAGAAAAATGAAAATAAAAGCTTTCATCATGTGGCAAACATATGGCAGAAACATCACTGAACAAAAATTACAAGAAATATAGGTTGAGAAGAAATTGAAACGAAATAGACTGACATGTTTTTTTTAATTCAATATGACCTTGAAAAATGCTCCTGAAGGTCAAAGGTAATTTGTTGTTACAGCTACATTTCTAAAGCTAATAAGAATGTGCAGCCTTTCCATACATGTACATTGTTTTGAAAAGAGAACAAAAAACCTCTGCCAATAAACAAACATGTGGTTAATACCAGTCAGCAAGCAAGAATAAAAATACAACAGGGGTTTAAACTATAAGACTACTGTGTTTTTTGGATAACAATAGAATTCACTCCATTGGCTGCTCAACTCTACAAAACGTACTACAAAGTTTAAAGGGCTACTTGATGATCTTAGAAAGGGTTTGTTTGTTTGTTTGATTAGAGTACAACTTAAGGTCACTTCACTCGCATGCCAGCCCAACGGGTGAAATAAACGACACCGGTAAGAGACAAGGATGTTGTAGGAACATGACAGGACTCAAAACATGATTATGTACACAGACAATTCTGCTTCCTGATGCCCCTTAACTCAGGGAGCACTAGGTGAAGGAAGCTCCCGCCAACCCGCAGCAGCTATAAAAGAAACGGATATAGCTAGGTGTAACCGGGTGGGTCATAGGTAACTGCCAAGACTGCTAGATGATTTTCAGAAGGTTTCATTTCCCTAAATATCATCAAACACCATAAATGCATAGTTGTCATGGAAACGCCCTGCAGTAAAAATCTAAAACCGGCCACAATTCTTTAAAGCCATGATGGAATTTCAAGAAATATTTTTCACTATTTCTTTCTAGGACATGACAGGAATTTAAAAATTGAAAGGTCCTTAATTTTGTACCAACAAGCACTTCTTTTTTACATATTTTTCTTACATTTTTATCCACTGGGTCCTATGCAAAGACCTCTTTTTTTTTGTCCAAAGAGATTTGAACAGATTCTGAACATGGTTTAAATGGCTTTGCTTTTCAGTTCAGCAATGTGAAAACAGAGGAAAACAGGTAGTTCTGCCTTGTGTAATTATCATGGAAAGTTTCTGATCGGCCAGGACAAGTTTCCACCAACTTAAAATCCTTCATTGTCTTTTTAAAGATGTCAACAGTAGCCGAGGTGATCACTTGACATATACTAGTAGTAGGGTTTTATTTTGTTGGGTACAATTCTATAACAAACCATATCCCCACATGTCCATGTACAATGTAAATCAGGTAAGATGATCACATGACCCAAGTTTCGGTGTAGAAAGTTCCCTATCCAGGGCTTGTGGCCTAGAGCTGTCCCCTGGTATTCATTTCCAAAATGTTCATTACAATAAATATCCACGGTCAAGGCTGTGTATATGAGGATGGACGCACATTATAACATTTAAAGGCTTGATTAGATG
This sequence comes from Katharina tunicata, assembly GCA_032466195.1. Taxonomy (NCBI): domain Eukaryota; kingdom Metazoa; phylum Mollusca; class Polyplacophora; order Chitonida; family Mopaliidae; genus Katharina; species Katharina tunicata. The sequence goes on from JAVFBZ010007466.1 coordinate 2,741, forward strand.
AACTAACCAGAACCCTTACCCTAGCTGTGGAACTTAGAATGGTTGGATTGTTACCTCTATTCCAAAATAACAATTCCCATGTGTTGAGAGGCAAATGTCAGCTACTCAATAATGAAGACAAATCACTAGAAAATAGACAAACAATTACAGATGGAATAGAAACCTATACAAAACACCGGCACATTTCTAAAGCTTCAGCCAGCGGACATCTGAACCAGAAAAATGCTGCAAAAACCAAAAACACAGATTGCAGAAATATACATTTCCACATTGATGTCAGAATAGAGGTGGAATGTAGTAAGGCCACACCAATCCCATAAGCTGGAAACAAACGATTTCAGCTTGTGTTAATAAGTATCAATTAGCTAATTACAGGGGAAGGAGACATAAAAAGAAAGTTATAGTCAAATTACAAACCCTATGGAGTTGTTAGCAAAACTGTTTTTACATTTCTTGTAGGATTTCTCGTTTTCCATTGCCACTTTATGTGAACTAGTATAAGTAAAATGTATGGTGGACTGTTTGTGCCATGATTTATTTATGTAGTTCTTGCAGATAAAAATAACCCAATTTACTCAAAATTTAACCGTAGCATATCAGAGCCTGTAAGAATGACAGAATATACATGTAGTTGTATATCTGCTCAAAATAATAACAGTGTTTGTTTGAGGCTTCAAAAAGCGCACAGGGATTTCCCACACAACCACCCGCGCAGCAATAACAGTTTACTTTGATTGGTGTTTAACGTCAAGAGTATTTCACCTATATGAGGACTTACTAATCTTAATAGTTTGCGTTGCCGGTGTATGGTGGAAAACCGAAAAGAAACCTCGTAAAAATCTCCCCGCGAACTCTGCAGTCGCCGGAAAACTTCTCTTATATACCTAAGGTCCACAGGGGGGATCGAACCTATTCTGGGTACAGTGAAGGGGGTTCCAACGCTCAACCAAAGAGCCACTGCATGGCCCCTTGTTTACTTTGAATACATTGAGACTATAGGTTATCCTGTTCCCCTGTGCTTAGGGTTATAGCATGCCAGATCTATGGACAAGGCCAAAAGGACGAGACAACAGTAGTGGAACATATATTTAACCTGGCTCAGTAAGACAAGGTGGGGGAATTTATAGTCCACTGTGCAACACAAAATTGTGATTTTATGCCCTTAGCTAAATTAGAACTAGGGTAACGCAAACCTCAAAACATTGATTCTGAAAAATGATAACAACAAAAAGTCTAAATTTGTAACTACATGTTGACACCTGTCAAGGTATGCCATGGTCTGTTTATTATTTTGCAGTTAATTGTTGCTGTTTATCTTCAAATTCTGAAGGTGAATCATAAACTTGTCTCAAAACAGGGACGGCTTGGTCATAAATCAGAAATTAACCTGGATAATATTGTTTTTCTTTAACCAAGAACTGACATAAAGTTTCTCAAGTCTGCCAGTACTTCTCAAAGAGTTGGCAATAGTCTTAACATTATGTAGAGTATCTAAAAAAAAAAGGTAAGATATATTAATGGGGTCATGAAATGAGAGCGTGAGGTGTCTGTCGCAGTGCCTCACAGTTAGATGTTTTCTTTTCATTTTTCACATGGCATTAAAAAGACGACCTGCGATTTTTGCGAAGAATTTTAAAATTTTCCACGCATTTATTTACTGATCCTAAAACCAGCATAATGTCTTTTTGCACTTTAAGAAGTTTAGGTTATTTCTGATTAGATTTATTTGATTTGTGTTTTACGCCGTACCCAAGGGTAGTTCACATGTATGACAACTTTGCATTGTGGGTGTATGGTAGCGAAGCATGAAGAAACCTTGTAAAAAACACCCAGCGATCTTTGCATCCACCTGAAATTTACCTTATACATCATTGGGCAACCAAAGGTTGTCAGGGCAAGTCAAACCTATATACCTGATACAATGAATAGAACTTGGAAGACTCTAATTAGAGGCACATATTTCTGTTTATATTACTGGTCCCAAAAACCTTCCTGTATGTCAAGACAATATTTTCAACACATTCACATTGAATTAAACTTTCTAATTTTTTTGATCTACAGGCACAATATTTTTTTATTAAGAATGAACAAAGTTTCTCCTGCATTATAAGGTGTTATCAAAATAAACTGTCCAAAATCTCAATTTAATAAAAACGGGAGGTTGGGTGGTTACTTTAAAATTTTATCTGAAAACGTTCAAAAAAAGAAGTTCTTACGGTAATTCTTATTAAACTATCATTGAGATAGCACAGTATATATACAAGAAGTAAAGAAAAGCAGTTTTGAAACTAAAAGTAAAGACAGAAGCGAAAACAGATTTGTCTTAAAGGTTAGTTTGGATTCTAACTTTGCAACGTCATGCCAGCGTAACAGGCATAGGAATCCACAGTGGAGAGAAACGGGCAATAACTAATGACGTGATACAGGAAAGGGGAAATGACGCAAAACACAGTGGAAAATAAGTGGAGACACCTCAAGAAATAAGCTTACTGTTGCACTGGGGCTGATTGTTCAAAGCTGCCTTTGTCTAAAGCCCAATTAGATGACTTTGCGTCATAAAGAAATAGATGTCATGCCATCATAGAAATTTATTGTTATGTAATGTCATATAACTAGCCGTTAAGTTAACAAAGCCACAAACAAAACTGGCTGGTGTAGCTCCAAATCATCGGAGGGCACAGTGAGCTACAACAATGACACACAAAGTCGCCAAACCTGATACCTTACTTCAAATCAGCTTACAAATTAATTAATTACAAAGAAAATATGAGCAGGCAAAAATTGAAAAACTGCGTCATTTCTCCCGTTCACAGACGTCAAGACGTTTAGTTGATTGAAGATCACAGGTAGTATTCAGCCAGTAGTTAACTAAAGGCATAGCCATACAACACCTGATTCTAGCAAGTCAACTCGAATTCCAGCCAAAACCATAACACAATTAGTTACCATAGAAACCAGAGAATACAAATTTCAGCCAGCTAGAGTAAACGACAATGTCTTGGTCTGAATGCTGTGAAAAATCGGGTAAAATTTTAATATCGCTTGAAGTGGTCACATGACCAGACCTTCTATCCACAGCTACGTGCTGACGATTAATACACAGACGTAGCTATGACAACAGGAAGAGTCACCTACGACATTGATGGTCCGGATGTCACATTCAGATATAGCTACCTTTATAAGCTATCTGACTTGTTAAATTCGTGTTAATTAGGGTAAATGCTGGAATGTGGGTTAAGCTGGATTAAACATGATTAGGAGTAACGATAAGACATGAACAACAACAATGTACAGTAAATCAACCCTTCCATAGACATCAATTCATCTTTTTCCAAATCATATGCTCATTAAATTTCTCTCCTCTCATCTAACAAGTATGTTTTTAAGGTAGGAATGAAGAATAATGTGTTCTGTCCTTACGCTACGTTCTGTCCTTATGCTACGTTCTGTCCTTATGCTATGTTCTTAGGGAATGGTACGCGAAAAAGTGAAAACAATGTTAAAGGACACTATTAAAACGCCAAAGATTATGGGGATATTTTCTAGGAAACAATTTATATAGGTCTTTAAACATTTTGTTACTCACAATGCCAGCAATTTACAGTCACACAAATAAAAGCAGAGCATTGGTCATTAGCATTCTGGGAGAGTAACTGATTAATGTTGAAGATGTTATAGTAGTTTATTAGTATTCCGAAGGTATCGTTATCACAGGAAGTAGATCTGTTCAATTCGATCAAACTACAGGGCCATGATATTAATACCCTGACTGCCCTATTCATAGCTGACGGATGTTTAGGGGCTTTGGTCAGTGGCCTTTACAAGTCACACTATAATATCCACAATGACCTTCAGAATCCAATGACCTTGAATTTGAAAATAAAAGCCTTTGTAAAAAGTCTGTGTAAGTGACCCCTTTCATTATATAGGACGTCTTCAGCTAAAGTAGACAATTGCGAAACGATTTCAGGTTTTATTGATTCCTTATCCCATAGGGACACTTCATAGCGATCGACCCCTGTGTCCCCCTGGTGTTGACCTTGATTACAGGCTCAGCCACGTTTGGCTTAGGTTAATACAAAGCGTTGAAGTCTCTACAATTCATTTTCTGTTTTTCCCCAACAGGGCATGTGACTGGCATTTCATTTAAAGCATCTATTCATTCGTGAACACGGCTCCATGCGGAGTAGAGTCCGGTAATGAAAGAGCCAATTCTATATTGAGCAAATGAGAATTCACGTAGACCTGTGACAAATCTCTCGACGCCTGCACACTGTTTTGAATATTGAACAAAACGGTGAAGACGTCTTAATGTATTTGTCTTTCCAATCCGCTCGCACTTAATGCGAACAGAGCGCGACTAAGATGGAGTGATATGAGAGAGGAGTTTCAGTTGATCTTACATTCTCTCAACACACTCCTTGTGAATGGAAGTACAAACATCACTAAGCTAACACAGCTCAATACAAAACCAGAACAAACTGCAAAATCTGAAGCCATTAGCTTTTCCAACAGTCGATTCTACTCAAGAAAAAAAAAACGAGAGCTCGGACTGAACCATCAGGATCTTTGGCGGTAGGAATGATAAACTCGGCAAACACAATCGAACTTTGTGTCTTCAATTGGAGAGGTTTTTGATACCTAACTTGCTTAACATGTCGGCACAAGATCGAGATTTTTTTTTTACACCATTTGGAAACTGCGTCATATTTGATTGTTTAAAATCAATGGGTGGGTCTATGACGGCTAAGACTTAAGCATCTTGCAGTAATGTTAGACCACGTTTTTCTTGAACGAATGAATTTATTGAGAAAAAAAAAATCAAAACTTTAATAGAAAACTGTTCTTTTTTTAACCATGAATATCTTATAATAACAGGAGTTATTTTAGAGTAACTTAAGACTTTATGGATATCAAATTTTGGTTTATTTCCGGCGTAACTTTTAGATTCAGATGCTTAGACCATTTTCAAGCAATAATGTATACCCTACATGTAAATCCTCAATAAATTCAACCCCTTTACCACTTAACAAACTACCTCTTATGAAGTATAGTAACACAATCTTTAAATTTCTAAATTTCAGACTTTAATTCTAAACTCACATTTATAAATTCAATAAATTACTTAATTACTTGGTTCAGATTTGTTGAGGATTAAGGATAATCTTAACTAAATTAACTTTTAACTTCTGATAGAACAACGTTCTTAATTTAAAAAACGTGAAAATAACGTGACAAAAATCATTCTGTTCATGTTGATACTTTAGTATACAAGCTTTGGGATATTGAATTAATCCATCATCAGGTATATATATGTATGGCATATGAACCGTGCAAAAATATTAGACCTCCAGGTTCCCAGATTTTTACATGCAGTTTGTATGGACTACCCGTCCCAAAATTTACAAAGCCGGAGCACCTATAAGACCAATTCTCAGTGAACAGTTATAATTACGCCTTATCTAAATATCTATCTTTCATAAATATTAAAGACTATTGACAACACGAATCTATACTACTGATAGTTTTCAATTTTGTAAATTTGTTGCCAATGAAACTGATTTGGGTTCTCATTTCTTATGTAGTTTTTATGTATCTAGTTTTAATATTTACTAATATACCACTCAAACTAGCTATTGATATAATCCTCAATGACGTCTTTATCGACAATGATTCCACTTTTCATTCTCTGAATAACTGAAAAAAGCTATCAAACTACATGTACATGCGTCAACAATGTTTCGTTCAAGTTGCAAGATAAATATTTTGAACAGATAGACTGGGTAGCAATGGGTTCCCACCTGGCCCTAGTAATGTCAGACTTTGTCATGAATTACTTCTACAAGAAATTCATTGAAAAAGAAAAAGCTTAATATAATATATCTCACTACAAACGGTAGGTCGACACTTTTCTTGCCTTTAAACAGAAGGATGAAGTTGCGCTTTTTTAGCTTATCTCAACTCGTGCCACAAGCATATTAAATTTTCTGTTGAATATAAAAATAACGGGACATTGCAGCTTACCCTTCCTCGATGTGCTCATAACCAAACAGCAGAATTGCATAGAAACAACAATATACAGGAAACCTACTCAAACAGGCTTATTCACCAAATGGTCAAGCCTAGTCCCACAAAATCAATCTGATCCGCTCCCTTTTATCTCGAGCATTGACAATTTGTAGCAATTATAAACTGTTTCACAATGAATTGGATTATATTAAAAGAACTCTTCAGAAAAATTAATACCCTGAGTATGTATTGATAAATGTAAAAACAATTTTTCTTATACACAATTTTCAAGGACAAACCAGTCGACAATGAAAATAAAAAATGTTTATTTAATTGCCATTTTTAGGTCCACTATCCACATGTCCGCAAATGAATTCAAATCATAATAAATAATAAATAAATTCTATCCGTTAACATCATAGTCATCAACAAAACTATTTGCAACATCTCCATCTTCTTCACATATAAAGACAAAGAGGATCCTTTGCTACAGTCTGATGTCGTTTATCAACTGAAATGTGGTCAGTGTATGTCTTCGTAAATTGGAAAAAATATCTCACATATTTACTGAAAGGTTAACAGAGGCTAACACAACATTTGCAGCCAGAAATACCAAAATTCAACCTTCGCAGACCACTGCATCGCCTTGGGACACTTTCCCAACTTAAGTACCCACACTTAAGCCACACAGATTTTAAACTAAGAATTAAAGAATCATTGCATATTGCCAAATGCTAACCCAATCTAAACAACATGAGATCTTCTGCACCTCTTTACCTGTTTAACGCTTAATTTTTTTAACAGTTATTCTGTATAACAGAGATTCTTATACATGTTGTTTTATCTTATTGTTTTACTTGTTTCTTGTATATGGACTGCTAAGCACTTTCCCCTATCTAGTTACGTTCAATTTGCATACATCATGTCAAACCATGTTGTAAACCCCTATCACCATGCCTTGTATGTAGTAAGACTTTCCGTTTTCTTTTCTCATTTTTACCACCTACTGTACATACCTACCTTGTTTTCCATTGTCTACAAATTATTGTCCATTCTATCTTCTATACTATTCTTTTGTTCCAATATCATGCATTGTCTCTCATCTTTGTTTATGTAAGCCTTTGAATTTAACTGCCCATATATCTGTATATAGTGTACATAGTTCTCAGCTTGGATTTGCCATATATTCCTTATGATGACTTGAGTCTTATCCGAAAGCTATTATACTAAAAAGTATCAAAATGTACAAAATGATTTTTGTTGCGTTATTTTTTCTTAGTTTTATGTGTTTGTTTGTGTTGGGTTTAACCCTGCCCATATAACTTTTTTTGTTTGTTTGTTTGGTATTTAATGTCATACTCCAGGGTATTTCACCTTTAAGACGACTTACTAATCTTAATAATTTGCGTTGCTGGTGTATGGTGGAAAACCGTGAAGAAACCTCACAAAAAAACACCCCGCAATTTCCGCAGCCACCGGAAAACTTCCCTTATATACCTCAGGTCAACAGGGGGATCGTACCTGTTCCGGGTACAGTGAAGGGGATTCCGTAGTCCAACGCTCAACCACGGAGCCCCCTTATAACTAATTAACTCATATTTATTACGACAAACATGTACATACAACTATTCCATCTATCATTTAAATAGGTAAAACTTGAGCACAATACTGTGATGTAAAAACTGATACATGTACATATAGTTTAATTGGAAGACGAATATCAAGGTGTAATAAGATTAAGTGAAGCATAGAAAGACAAGCCTACCAGAAATCAGTCTATGTGCTTGGGGTTTGACTCCATACTGATTAGTTAGTCTTATAAAATTCAAGCAAGAGCAATGAAAAGATACAAGGCTCTCGGAGGTAACTTAACCTTGTGTTATAAATCCATACAATCCAAACTGTAAAAAAAATAAAAAAAATAAAAAATTGGGTCATGATGCCTCTTAAGCTGTATCAGCATTTTGAAAACAGGAAACTCTCGACAACAGCCCCCAGCTAATAATCTGTGGTCAAACAAATCAACTAATCAGTAAACAGTTTACAAGGAACATGATTCTAATAACTGGCATATCTAAGTCCTTGTTAACAAGATTAAAGAAGTGTTGTTTACACAGAAACATTGATTCATGTTTGATCTCCTCCTTTCACAGAACTTCCCAATTCAGATTGCACAAAATACTAGCTACATATTTGAAGAGTATAGATTTCTTCCATTCAGTAAATACAAGATTAAATGGTAAACTGTTGAGGATAGTTTACATGGAGAATTAGTGTATGCTGATTTGTGAAGGGGATAGTTTACACAGTTACTAAGATAAACAAAAACTGGTGTCAGAAGTGGGATTCGGAGTACAGTGGGACATGACACAAACAGGCTTCCATACTTCACACAGATTAATATTTTATGTACGTGCAGTAGACGGGAACTAAGCAGACATGGATCAACCATGAAAGCATTTCTAGAAACGATGAACAATTTATCGGCACTCGAGCGGATATTAAAATCAATGGGAATTAATTCATATGATGGCAATTCCATTTTTTTGTAACTTCCCAGACTGAGTCCATAAATATAACATGGAGACATTACTCATCAAGCTGGCATTTCTTCCTGTTATTGCATTTGCAAAGTTACTTTTGCTGACTGATAAATGCACAATTTATCGTAAATAATATATGAAATGCTGTAATAGCAATCAGGTCTTAGTAATTGCATAATCAAAATCATCAGGGACTATTGCCTCTTTCATGTGTGCAGACATAGCTTGCTTGTTAAGAGAGAAAACAAAAGATACAGAATGCCAGCGCATAGATTTTACAGGCAATCCCTTCAGGCATCATGTGGAACATTGGAGACATTAGTTAATTGAATATCAACAATATATGAGGTAGGCACAAAACAGCCATTTTGTTGTTAGCATTTACAGCACAAGGAAAATGGAAACACTTTGTAGTTTTTTTAGTAGGTAATATACCACTAGACCACAAAAATAAAACAAGCTAGTTCTTCAAAAACTTGCAACTTCAAATAACAATTTATGTCTTAATGATCACAGTGATCAATAAACTCATTTGATCATATGGTCATTCCCATAAAAAGAAATAAGATATATATTTTTTTCAAAAGCAAAAAAACTATTTTTTTCATAGTTTGTTCCAAATAACACATTCAAAGATTTGCAAACCACAAGTAGACAAGATCCTTCAATAAAACATTGAATTTGTATCACAATTATTAAATTGACAATAAAAAATGTTTCAAAGAACAAATCCCTCAGGAATAATTAGAAAACAAGACAACAAATGTTAAAACATGTAAAACATCCGAACAGGATCACAATTAGTTAGTTTACAGAAAGGTCACCTCACTCTATCTAACTCTGAATTAGTTCCTAAATTACAATTCTTGTTTGAGTGGCATTTAGAAGCTGGGTAAATTACAAAGACATGACGACTGAGATGGATTTTCAACTTCTGGA
>JAVFBZ010007477.1:9648-28358 GCA_032466195.1 Katharina tunicata
GGTGGTTTTTACGAGGTTTCTTCTCGTTTTTCCACCATACACTGGCAACGCAAATTAGTAAGTCGTCATATAGGTGAAATACTCTTGAGTACAACGCTAAAAACCAATCAAACAAACAAACTGATCCCATTGGCTAACGGCTTACATTTCTGCTGTCATAATAATCTTTTGAGGAACGTCATTAAAATAGGGCTTACACTTGAAGTGATTTCACAGTGTTCTGGTTGTGTTGGTGTCTATGTTTGCTGTTTCAACAGAATACACCTAGATCATATAAGTGGAATACCCTTGAGTGCAGTGCTGAACACCAATCAATCAATCAATCACTCAATATCATTGATTAGATGATGGAAGTTTCGTGTGCCCTAGTGCTCCACCAACTTCCCTAGGCAATTCTTGTGTCGCTACAAAGTTCTGACATCAGAAGTTTTACGTCGGGCCTCGTCTTGTCTTGAGAAGATGGTGCTCCACAAGTTTGGTCATTTCTTGTGAAGTCTGCTTTTGTACCCAATGCACTTCTTGTGTCGTTATTATTTTCTTCTGTGTCAAAGGTCGTTTCTTTTACCTATTGTGCTGGCAGTCCATTTAACTGATATAACACTGAGCATAAGGTACATAAATCCCTTATTCAAGAAATCTTGGTTTCCCACCAATCATCAGTTGATCAGTACGGCAAAATGGCTGTGTAACTTCATAACCATGTAAAATTGTGTCAACTAAAGGAAAAAACATTTATTCCTGGTGTGTTTCAGGATTACAACTGTTCGTGCTTCGCCGGATACTCAGGTAAAAACTGTGAGGTCGATATAAAGGAATGTGACGCGTCACCATGCCAACACGGTGGAAACTGTTTAGAGAGATCGACCCAACGTTATTACCCAAACAACCCCATACCCGGAAACTTCTCGTTTGAAACGGCAGGAGGTTACTTCTGTATCTGTTCACCGGGTTTTAATGGTAAGACAATCTGGTGCTTCTGACGTCATCAAACAAATTATATATTGTATTGTTTTATTATTATCAACATAATGTCATTGCATACATAGCAACCATATCATTCTACCTCTAACTTCAAAGAAGATAAGCTATCTGGCAAAGGAAAGATGGTTTTGAGCTTATAATCATGCTGCTATACTTAGCACTGGAAGAACTTTAGCCTTTCAAGAGAAATAAGACTTGAGGTGAATTACATTAACAGTACTTAAAACGCACCTCAGTAATATACATGTAAGTGAAATACACCACTGTAATATAAGTGAAATACATACATGTAAATGTGATATAAGTGAAATATATGTCAACACTGCAATGTAAGTGAGATATACCACTGTTATATAAGTGAAATAGACCACTGTAATATAAGTTAAATATACCACTGTTATATCAGTTAAATACACCACTGGAATATAAGTGAAATATACCACTGTTATATAAGTGAAATAAATACACCACTGTTATATAAGTGAAATACACCGCTATAATATAGGTGAAATACACCACTGTTATATAAGTAAAATACCCATGAAAATGTGTTAAATACCAATCTATCAATCAAGTAAACTGATACAAAGTATGTAAATCTATAAAAATAAAATAATTGTAACAGACAATATGCATATTTTTAGCTAAGCAATAAATGTTGTCACAAAATTATTGGCTATACTGTAACATAACAGTGCAGACCTTGTTCTCAATTTGACAAATAAGTTAGTATTATTTTGGGAAACACTTTTGCATTTTATTAAATTTTGTTAATAAGAGAGATTTGCCTTTCAACTTTAAGGATCAAGTTGTGAGGTCGACATTAACGAGTGCTTATCAACCAGTGAACCATGTTTTAATGGCGGAAGTTGCATAGATGCTGTCAACGGTTTTAAATGTGAATGTGCTGCTGGTTACCAAGGTGACCGATGTGAGAAGGAAATCAACGAGTGTTTAGTTTTACAACCTTGTCAAAATGGAGCAACCTGTCATGATCGAGTCGCAGACTATGAATGTGAGTGTCTGCCGTCACTCAATCGAATCGTCTACGGAGGTAAAAACTGCGGTACTGAACTGACCGGTTGCCGGGGAAACCAGTGTGAGAATGGGGCATTATGTTTACCCAGGCTAGACGATGAAGCCATTCACACATACTCCTGCCAGTGTCTTCCAGGATGGTACGGTGATATGTGCTCTCAAGACACTTCCGCGTCTTTTCCTGGAAACTCTTACCTCTATCAGCTAGGAGCTGTTAACAATGTTTCGGTTCGTATCAGCACAACTTTGCCAGACGGTGTCATAAGCATCATAGGTTCAGTTCCGGAAAATTTTATCTCGCTGGAACTCGTCAATGGTAAAGCCTGTGTCTTAAAAGTCGCTCCTGCAAAGAACTCTCAGTGTCTACCCAGTACAGATTTAAACAATGGAGCATGGCACGATCTCTTTCTTCAATTTTCTGATTCTGATGTTTCTCTATCGGCCAATGATGACCAGAGAGTGGCCGTGCAGATTTCCAGTAAACCAGAGGATGTCACATTTGGCGGTGCGGGCGTATTTGGTGATCTTCTCAATTCAACCACTTCCAAAAAAACATTCATCGGCTGCTCGCAAGACATGAAGATCAACTCCAATCCAGTTTTAGCCCAAGAATGGCTACCAAGTGAGATGGCCAACGTCTCCAACGGTTGTAGCAGAAGTGATCAATGTTTTCCAGCAACGTGCCAAAACCGTGGTGTCTGTATCGACAAGTGGTTCTCAGCTATGTGTCAGTGTGACAGACCCTACTATGGAAACTCTTGTGAATATGGTTAGTTTTATACAATATGAGAAACTCTGACAGGGAGCGGGTGGTTGGGTGGGAGCCTCCTGTGCCCGGCGCTCTCTGAGCTAAGGGGCATCCGTCTTCTGGATTTGTTGTGGGGTCCCATCCATGGTTGTCCTGTAAATGTATTGTGTTACCAGCATTGTTAAGGGTGGTTTCCTTCACAAATTGGGCAGGCCTGTGCGCCATGTGACTAAACTAACTTTATTTTTCGTTTCATAGAGATACACTTCAATCATTTTTTCTTTAGAATTGGTTTGTTTTCAATGTTGTGTCAACCATATTCTTGTTAATTGTAGTACTGGCTGAATCCTTGCTTTCTTCTGGTTACATTCTGGCCAATACCCCAAAATATTCCCAAAGCTAAGCCTTGGTTTAATATTAAGTCTCATTGTTTTTTAGTAGGAAAAAGCAAGACAGCAATCACATCTCACAAGTTTTTTAACATAAAAAAGAAAAATTAATTTTGATTTGATATTTCTTTCTTTCTTCAGAAATACCGCCTGTGACTTTTAGTCCTGACTCAATGATTTCATCTGCTCGATTTATGTTAACGGGACAAAGTTTGACTGAATTGGACCTATCGTTTTTCCTGCAAACTAGAAATCGGAATGGCATGCTATTTTTCATGGGTGGAGCAGTGACTGTTACACAAGGCTGCAATGAGCAATGCAACTTTGTGCAACTGTATATTAAATCTGGAATGATCTGTTTGAAATATCGAGTCTGTAATTCTGGTGAACAAGAGAAATGCAGTCCGCAAGCTTTCAATGACGGCCAACAGCATTTTGTAGAACTTCATCGAAAACACTTTGAGTTGTCTTTCTTGGTAGACAGCATAAAAATAATTGACTCCAAAGCTCTTTCTCCGGTTGGCGTCCTTTGTCATATAGAATCCCTCCATGTTTATTTCGGAAATTTGCCGAATGTGGTTAATCAAAGAAAAAGGAGGCAAACTGACAATCCAACACATTTCAAAGGCGTTTTACAGGATGTTCGTATGAATGGAAATCTTGTTTTGTTCCAACCTTTGGCAAATCCTTTTCCCAGTCCGTATGTCAAACCTAGTAACATGTCTGGTATAGTGGAAGGAATTGTCAATGATCCCTTCTGTGGTACAGCCTCACCATGTGAAAACAACGCCACTTGTATGGATATGGACTATAACGACTATAAGTAAGCAGCATACAATATGACATTTAGACATTATAACAAGGTTTAATTATAGTCTTTTTGGCTTTTGAACGTCACCACACCACACACCAACGCAAAGTCTTCATATAGGTGAAATATGCTTGAGTAAGACAATAAACACCAATCAAAAACACAAAAAAATGAACCTAATATGTAATGAAAACAATCTACATGTAGCCCAACTGAAAAATGGTACCACCCTCAACGGCACTGACAAGAAACAACGACAACAAAAGTAAAAAAACATGATGCAAAATTGGATGCAAAATTAAATCCGTTTCCCGATATCGATGGCTAGGAGCACATTATGGTATTGGAAGCTTCCACCAAACACCCATATCAGCATTTAGGGTTATTATCATGTCATGGTTGGTACCCACGGCAACCACAGTTAAACAAATCCCCGTTCTTTAACTCAAATTTTCTTCTCAATGGAGATTGGTTGGGAGCTGTCTGAAGAGGCTTTGTTGGGGTGTCCTGTTTCGCATCCTGCAAGTGTTATTGCTTTGTATTGTCAGTTTGCTGTCAGTGATGTCGAGGGTGATTCCTTAACCCTTTGGGCTGGCATGAGAAATAGCCTTAATAACGGCATAAAAACCTCAGTCAAACAAACCAGCCAATCTCTGCGACTACTTTAGGAAGAATGGAGTAGGATGTAAGGCTACCTTAAAAAACTCAAAATAATTAACTGTACACAGTGGTTTTGTTAGCAATTGTTTCTTGTGTTCTTTAGAAAGTGGGCATTTTAATACAGTACTTTCATTTTTTGTAATAACACTCTTTTAGATCAAACATATTCTAGAGCAGGAATCCTAGCGGCCTTCCAGCTTTCTTCAAACTAGTAGGTCAACGAAGTGGATTATAGTATACATACATTCAGTATCATTATATTTTCAAAAGTACAAGCTTTTTAGTTTTTTGCATTGTTTTTGTTTTTAGTTGCTCTTGTACTGAAGGCTTTTCTGGCAAGGATTGTGACCTTGAAGACTTCTGTCGTCGGTCACCGTGTCCTGGAAACGCTACTTGTCATAACATCAGGGGAGGCTATGAATGTAAGTCTACATTTCTTCCCCATGCTTAAGCAAGATTTTACCTCCCTTGGTAGATGTTGATCTGCTGCAAGTGAACCCGGCCTTTAATACTCGCACAACATCCATGTACATTAAATAACCTTTCGGAAAGGTTGATTGATTGATTGCTTGATTAATGTTAAGCTGCATGCTCACTTTTCACTTTTATGATTTAGATGTTTTCCAACAGTTACCCTGGCACAACAAAGGAACTATTGTATTATTTTTTATAGGACTAAAACCATTGCTGAAATTTAAAAAACAAAATTGTTTTTGCAGGTGTGACAGCAGCTACATTTAATGGTGGACAAAACATGGCACAATATCAAGCTGAAATGGGAAGTAACACCGACTTGAACTCTGTCAGCCTGAGATTCCGCACAAGACAGCAGTCGGGAACTTTAGTATCGGTCCAAAGTCAGCCAGGACAAGCTGCATATTTCCGAGTAGAATTAACTGATGGCTATGTTCAGATCACATTTGATTTAGGCTCAGGAGTCAGAAATGTTACAACGCATTCTGGTGATTTTTCTAATGGTCAATGGCACACAGTGAATGTCCAACAATACAACAGCAGTGTTTTGCTTCATGTTGATGATACCCCTAAATTGTTGGAGGATAACTCAATTCAAACTCTTTCTGGTCTTGTAAAAGAAAATGCCGATATCAGTTTAGGGAATTTTGACGGTTGTTTAAGTGAAGTCAGAATTGGCAACATTTTGCTGCCGTTTTATTCAGATAGTGACTTGCAAATCCCTGAAAACAACAATGCCTTAGAGCGGTTTAAACTGGTCAGCCAAGGGGACATCACTCTCGGATGCAACTCTGCTGTTGTCTGTGGCAATATTACCTCCCCTGTCTGCCAGAATGGTGGAATCTGTATTGACTTGTGGAATAAGTTTGATTGTAATTGCACTCTTGGCTGGGAGGGTGAAAGTTGCCAAGACAATGTTGACGACTGTTTTAATAATGAGTGCCAGAATGGTGCCACCTGTATCGATCTGTTTAACGACTACAACTGTTCTTGTGTACCTGGTTACTATGGCTACAGGTAAGAAAGTTTACTTATATCTGATTTTTGCTATTGTTACTGATTCTTCTTGCTTTTACTTTGAATCATTAAGGATAAATTCAAAACTTGTTGAAACAATGGTACATGTATCACTGCTAATTTGTCTAGGCCTAATCATGCAGAAATATCTTAAATAAATAACATCATTCTCTTATGTCTGAATTTCCATTTTGTCTTCTATACCATTTGATATTTGTATACAATTTACTAATTGCTTCATCTCTTCAAACATTTCGATTAATTTACTTTAATTTTACAGTTAATTTACTTTAATTTTAACTGTTAATTAAATTTAATTTAAGCTTACTTATATAATTTGTGATTTGGAAGTGTCCGTTTGTGGGCTAAAAAGTACTGTTCTCTAAACGCTCTGCCTTGCCTAGGAGTTAGGATGCTCTGGGAAACCCTGTTTTCAGAAAATGTGGATTTAATACACCTTACTTGGAATTTCATATTACATGTAAAACTATGGACAATGGAATTACTTGAAAACAACGTAAAAACGCCAATAGTCTAAAGTGAAGCATATATAAACTAAAAAATGTTATAATCTCATTAGTGAAATTACATTAAATACCTATGAAATAACCATATAACATTATGTTGGTTTAAATTAAATTAAGTTTAAATTATGTGTAGACAACTCCCTGAGAACCCATAAATAGACATATAAAAGGACACAATTTTAGTGTCCCTGTGTCAGTGCTTACCGTAGAGAAAGATACGCAGCCTTTACCTGGATAACAATTTGTTAGTTCTACTGTGAGCCTCTGTACCTCAGTCGGTTAGAGCGTTGGCCCTGATAGCCAGAGACCCGATTTGGAATCCCAGTGGAGGCAAGCAAAATTTTCTTTCTCTACATAAAAATATATATACAAAATTTTCTTTCTCTACATTTATACAAAAATATATATACTGCTGTGCAACCGTGAGCCTCTCTAGCTCAGTCAGTCAATGAGACCTCTGGCCCTGCTAGGCAGAAGACCCGATTTCGAATCCCAGTCGGGTGGACGCAAGCATTCTCTGCATTCATAAAAAAATATATTCAGGCTCTGTTTTTGCCTTATTGTTTGCATTCCTAGCATAAGTTATGTAAACAGGGGGTTGTAAGGATAAAGCTTTGTTGAGTTACAAATTAAACAATATTTACCAGGTTGAGTATTCATTATCTCAGGCATGAGGAATAAATAGTTCAACGTTAACCGAGTTGTGTGTATATTTGAGATTGCAACACTGGGTGGCTATGTACATACATTCAGGCCAAACCTTGCAAAACATTTGTTTGCTTTCAGCTTCAAGGTTTGTTTGTTGCAGGGCAGTTAACATGTAGTTAATATATAGTTTCATTTCATGTGTGGTGGGTACATGCAGTTTACAAACACTAGTTTCTTTTACCCATACTATGGAAGCCTTGGTCCATGTGTGGAGCTCTCTGGCTAACTTGCTAAGGGCAGTATGCTGCCTGGTTATATGCTAATATCCTTAGCACTGGAGAAATATTATCTTTCTAACAGCAAAAACACAAAAGTAACTACACATTTTATTGATTTCATTACACCTGAAGAAGCTAACATCGACTGTTAGCGAAAGCTTGTGTGTACTTACATTTATACAGTTAGTCTCCAATTTGACTTATTTTTTTACTACACATTGTATGGTTGTGGTCAGATTCACTCTCTACTGTTGGAATACAGCTGTCATATCAGGGAAATACCCTTGAGCAAGGCGTTAAAAACCAACCAATCAACCATGTGTGGACTAGCAGGTGGCTGGGGATGGGAGCTTTCTATGCCATTCAGAGCTATAGGCATCAGGAATCTGATTAGTTGTGGTGTCCCGTGTGTCCTGTGTTGTCTTCTATGTCATTAGTGTTGTTAACTGGTTAGGGTGTTTCTTCATAAAAGTTTCATATGAGTTTTGTAAACTTACCAAAGAATTCTCACAAACATTAATATATGATATCTACATGTATAGTAAACATATTAAATCAATTGATACCATGTATATTATGGCCTCTAACAGCCAGACTAAGGACAGCATGTTTTAACCTTAATTTCATCCTGTCATTAGTAGCATAGTAGTGTACCTTAACCATTACAATTTTCTTAGAACTCTACTAATGTCATGCTTAATTAATAAATATGTGGCTTGAATATTGATGAAAAAGGGGCCTATTTGATTTGATTTCAATTTGTGTGTATCATATTTTTAAATAATTTTTACAGATGCCTTAATAAGAGTAAAATTGAAAAATTTAAATACATGTATATGGCTTAAAATCTCGAGTTCACATGCAAGCAAAGGTTTACTTACATTTGTACATCTACTCTATATAATCTGTATTACTATTTAATAGTAATACAGATTATATAGAGCGGATGTATAAATGTAAGCTAATAGCTATATACTAGTTTGTACCACCCTCCACATAGCACTTAGGTAAAAATAGAACTTATAGGTTCAGAACTTGCCCCAGTAGGGGCTTTGCAGTCATTGAGACCTCACCTGGGAGTTGAGTCAGTTGACATGTTTGTAGAGTTTTATTTGTTATGTAATACATGTACCTTGTGAAATTTGACAATAGTTCATATGTAGGCGTACAGTAGCTAACAATAAAAATTGATTTTCAATTGATTTGAAAATTTGGCCCATTCCACTGTTGGTTTCCATTGAGATTTTTACTCGCAACCCAAAATTAAAAAATACTGTATTTCAAAGAATAGGTGGACTTCCTACATCTACATTTTCATGTTACCAAAACCCAAATGCTTCTGGCCTTTTTTCTTCCTAGGTATTGCACATTAGGTTCAATCAATTGGTGAACTTTGAAAAATTTACAAAATTACTTCATATATTGTAGAGCATAGTGTTTGCCAGAAATCAAAAACAGGGTGTCTCAAATCACTATTTAAAAAAAAACAGGGTGTCTCATTTGACATTTTTTCTATCTTTCCCATGTTAAATTTGACTGAATTAGGGTGTCTCAAATGGGTTCCAGGGTGTCTCAAAGACACTGGGACACCCCTCTGGCTAACACTATGTTGTAGAGGGATGTTTAGTGGTTCTTATAATCCTAGGAGAGGGGATGTGCTGAACTGCTGATGAGATCAGAGGTTAAAAGATTAACAGCACCATTCAGGGAACAATACTTCTGGCCTTGTGTTTGACCCACATAGATTAGTGACTAGTGTTGCCCCTTGTGTCTTACCCTGGCACTGTGTCACTGGGGTTTGTGTTCAGTGTTTGTTATCAGTCTTGTTGACAGTTTAGATTACAGTAAGTTTCTAAAAAAAACGACCTAAATAAGGAAGAAAAAAAAATTATTTTGAAAAAGACACACAGATTTGTCAACTTATAAACAAGTAAAATGTAGTTAAGCAAAACATTAAGTATACAAATTTATATGTAAAACTTAAAAGGTCGCTTTGAGAAAATAATTTTAGAAAAAAAAAGTAAAATTGTATCATCTTTACTGTAAAACAAGTGATTGGCTGTTGTACAATGTGCCATGATGTTGGTTTATAGATAGGCCTGCATGTACAATGTACATGTTTTGGCCTGGTGTTTAAGTAATAGGTGCAACCCACATTGTATACATGTATAAGTACTAGTATGAAGACCAACATGTAGGGATTTGGTCAAGATTTTAATTTGAAGCGGACATATTTTGTTAGTCCAAAAAGACAGAGAGAAAAGGCATGGATTGAGGTACAAATGTTCTGAGCACAGGTGTTGGATTAAAAGGTATTGAGACAGAGACATGTGAATTGTGCATATGAGAGACTTAAGTGAGGTGCCTACAACTAGGCACATGTTTTCGCATCCCCATCAGGCCTGGAAGGTTCCAGAGACATGTGAATTGTGCATATGAGAGACTTAAGTGAGGTGCCTACAACTAGGCACATGTTTTCGCATCCCCATCAGGCCTGGAACTTCAATGGTGGTACCTTACACCAGGGAAATGTATTCTGCATATCAGAGACTCTTTTGAGTGATTGGGCATAGCAGAGACTCTTGTGAGTGATCGGGCATAGCAGAGACTCCAGTGAGTTATTGTGCATATCAGAGACTCTTGTGAGTGATTGGGCATAGCAGAGACTCCAGTGAGTTATTGTGCATATCAGAGACTCTTGTCAGCTTGTGGGTGATTGGGCATAGCAGATACTCCAGTGAGTTGTTGGGCATAGCAGAGACTCCAGTGAGTTATTGGGCATAGCAGGGACTCCAGTGAGTTATTGTGCATATCAGACTCCAGTGAGTTAGTGTGCATATCAGAGACTCCAGTGTGCATCCCTCAAACTGAAGTCTGTTGCCTACAAATCGCGTCAGTTTAGTGTGTCTCAGAGACCTCGATGAGGTGTAGTGTACTTGTCTTGAGGAATTCCAACCAAGAGTAAAACGAAACTCCCTTTGTTACTAGGGACTGGTTTTATCAAACTTCGTCTGAAAAATTGTCATTGTAAATGACATTATTCACAATCAAAATTTTTTGTGCGGAGTTTTATAAAACCACCCCCAGGAACATGTACAAGCCCTGGGGTGGCATGTAAACGTAATTGATTTTCACCCGATGCTAAGATAAAATAGGAATGTTTTGACATGATTGTGCCATGTCTCCAAACTTGTTGCTGAAATTGTCAAAAGTGAGGATCTGCCGTCCATTCCAGTATAGGTACATGTACAACGGTTGTTTGTCTTGAGCAACTTGTGCCCTGGTGTCACTGAGGGACATGTTTAAAATATCCTGAAGATGATTTGTGCAGTAGTGAGTCTGCTGGTTTGTCCGTCATTTGTGTCACCAGTGCAGGTTGTGGAACTTGTAGTTAGTTGGCTATTGGGATTCCACCATTATGAGTGAAATAACCTTGAGTATGGCTTTAACACTTACAGTATCAACAAAGAGGCCAATGGAATGAAATTGTATAGATCTATAAAAGTTTTCCAACTTGATGATTTTGATGATTTTGGTCAATTATTGATTCATTGTATTCCCACCATGTATAGGCCTATACACCGGCAATGCAAAGTCGTCATATAGGTTAAATAGTCTTGAGAATGATGTTAAACACCAATAAAGTAGATATATAGATTCCTTGTATTCAATTTCAACTTCATTTTGTGGATTGACAATCTGTGCCATAGATTTAATCCTGCTACATGTATATCTTAGTGTGAACAAATGTGTAAGGGTGTATCATTTATATATGTAAATCTCCATTCTCCATAAGCCGGTTCAACTATTTTAATACACTCTGTATATATGTATGCTATGCTGTACGATATCATATATGTATGTAGGTCTCAATTTATTGGCTCAGGTAATAGTATTTTACAATGATGTTATCACATATCTGATGATATAAGTTTATTTCTGAGCTAGATTAAACGACATTGATCTACATTTTCATTCATCAAAATCAATGGTGTATAATCTGCACAGTTATGACAGAAGTGCACTCTTTCTACATGAACACTATCCGCCATTGCAAACCTCTTTTCTATTCGGAGAAAATATTTTCTGTTCAGAGAAAATATGTTTATATTTTTTTTTTTGGATCAATAATTGAAACTCAATATTAAGTATATATTAAATATTAAAGTAGTTCTTTAAAGGTTAAAAGTTTGTTTGTTATCAGGATTGGTCAGAAGTTTTGTCTTTTTACAGCCTGATGCCCAACCTTAAGTTGACATTTAGGCGAGCACTATACAAGGATGAATCATTAGCCATATACATGTATAAATGTAGGCCATAAATCAGATTATTGAAGTGTTTTCAGCTGCATAAATAAAGCTTAAATCATATCCTAAAAATAGAAGTCATTGTATATACTTCCAAATGTACATGTAAGGCATTTCTTTATAGCTTATCTAATGGCAAGTCTACAAGAAGTCTACAACTTCAAAACTCTGCATTGGCAGTAATAGGCAAGTGATTCCCTGAAACAGGTTCTCACCTTTGAGGTTAAGGACATTCAATTAGGAAGCCCACGTTTTGCTGGCCTCATCTTTTACTGGCAGGAGATTTCCTGGACCAGGCAGTTTGTGATCTTTGATGTTTTTGTGCATCAGGTAGCCAAGATTTTGGTGGACTCCTGTTTCACTAGCGATAGATTTTTGTACCAGGTTGTGATCTTTGATGTTTTAAGCATCAGGAATCGACATGTACATGTACCTGTAGCACACTCTACATGTACTTGCAAGAAATGTTCTGTATACGGTTGAGATCTTTAAGGTTTTGGGCATCATGAAGCCCACTTATCGGTGGCCTCTTGTCCCCTCCCCTGTGCTAAATTAGACCATATTGCTGACAAGGGGAGGTATTAGTGATGTAACCTTTAGTATGGCTTTTAACTCCATTCGGTCCAAAAAGCTAACAAATCATAAAATTGAAATGACCTCAAGTATTAGGTTCAAGGTTAATTTCATAAAACTTTGTAGGTACAATTTTGAATGTAAAAAATGTCATTCCAAGTTAAACTCCCATAACGTGAAGCCATTTATGCTGGAAAATGTGCGTGGTTTAATTTACACTTGATACAGGCCACCAACTTAAGAGTCCTTCCAAAGTAAAACGAAATCCCCAAAGTACATGTATCTGCAACTGATTTGTTGAAATTTACTGATACATTTTCTTTTAATATATATGTTAATATTCTCAGCCAAATCAGGAAATCAGCTGAACCTGTTGTACAGGTAGTCTGAGAAAATATATATATTACCTACATAAATCTTGTAAATTTGTGGCAGTAGATTGGGTGCACTTAATTTTGACTGATTTAATCTGGCCATCTAATTAATGTATGACTACTGCTGCATATGTTAATTGTTATGGTCTAGAGATTTAACTGGTTTTCATGCTTTAAATCGTTGTATACCTGTAGATACCAGTACTATTCCTGCCACACCAGAAATGTTGATCACTGAGAAAATTTTATTGCGCAAGATTCATGTATATTGATAAAGCACAGGAAACTATATATATAACTATATAATTATGTTATTTATCTTCACAATGTACATGTTACATGTATTGCCTTTTCTCGAGATGTGCCTAAAGGTTATCCAGAACAACTCGAGATTCAGGTCTATCTAGAAACTTGTCTAGAACATGAGATTATTTATCGGCTTTAATTAGTCGATATCCCTGTGCCAGTGTGATTACTCCTTATAAAAATATATAATTATGTTTGCGGATGGCTGAGTGAGAGACTGTGAGAGCTTTGCTTGCCTTGGTGCTCTCTGGTCTTGGGCGTCACATGGAGCTGATTTGTTTCTCTGTATGGACGTTAAATAGGCTCATTATAGGCCTTGTAGTAATAAGTATGAGAAAAATAACGTTACGCATGTAGTAAAACACCCCATCTATATGTATCAACAAATCATTGCACCTGTATTTGAAGCCCATTATAGATGGTCATGTTACTCATGTACAACTTGACTGAAGACCACCCCTGGATTTAGTTATAAATTTCTCACAAACACAGTATACTATGTCACCCTAAATCTACATCACACACATACATGTACACCAATTCAAACTTTCTTGGTGTTGTTTGGGTCGAAGCCTCCTACATGTATGCCCGGGTACCTATTGAGCCTATTTCCTTCACTCATTGGTCTGGCACACTGGCACAAACAAACATCCAATAGTTTCCCCAAAACGTGGGAGTTCACTTTTACTATGGTAGTATGGTTGAATGATTTTCCTGGGGTGCTAAAGACAGGCCATGAAATAACATTCATTTCATCTGAGTAATACATGTATATATGTAATGTACTGTGTTGTACTTTCTAATCAACTAATTGCTCCAATTTTTCACAAATTGTTCCGCTTGAATACCATCCTTATGAGTAAAATATACCACACATGTTAAATGTGTAGTGGACCATTTAGACTGTGATATATACACGTACATACATTTACCTGTTCAACCTTGTAAATAAAGGTATGTGCAGTCTTCTTAAGAACTATATTTGTATGAATGGATATATAAGACAATTCATATAGATAACTGACATGAAACGGATTAAATGAAGAAATCCAATTAAATCATAGTGAAAGAAAATGAATTTCATATGATTATTGTATATATGCTTCAGTTATAACATATAAGGCAATACATTTAGATACATACATGTAACTTGAAGCAGATTAGATAAAGAAATCCAATTTAACGTTATCTTTTAATAGCGAATCTAATATTTATTGTCCCTACACTATGTTGCTGCCAGGTATTTCTCAGGTAGTTTCAAATTCTGTATTAAGACCGTCTATTAGTTGGGCTGGTTACCTGGTAAATTTCCGGAGAGTTTCTTCCCTTGATGAACTTAACGTTTTATTGCCTATCAGGGAAGTTAGCTATCAACCCTGCCTTAAGGTCAAGGGGAAGGCAAGCAGGTAGAAAGTCAGCAGTGTCTACCTGAGCTCTGTACAGGTACATGTAGGAGGGAAACTCAGGTGTTCTACCTTAATATACCTGTGTCTAATCTACCTGCGGTTAAGCCGGGTTAACCAAGGAAGAAGTTTTTCAGTTATTTAAGCAGTGTTATTACTAATCTCTTCAGGATTTAAAATTCTGCTCTACTTGTTTGGCCTCTTAGGAAAATGCCTGATGCATGATGTTCAGTGTCCTGTTTGTGTTACAGTCAGACAGTATAAATTCTACTCGTCACAAGGTGTGCATAAGTTAACAGAAATAAGCAGTTTCGTTTCAAATTAACTGTTTGGATATAATGCTACTACTGATCCGTGTTGAAATCAAGAGAAAACTAACGGTTATCAAAAGTGATGGATAAATGTTGTTACTTGTGCAGTTAGTGTCAAAGAATGGTCACGTACGACGGTACGACTTGCTGCAGTGTTGGGTTGAAAGTACATGTGTATAGCACAATTAAGCAGTTTTGTTTAAATCTCTTTCCTTTGGATTAATCGGGTGGTTGGGTGCAGCCTCCTGTGCCCTGGTGTTCTCTGAGTTGAGTGCTGTGTCATGCTTTTCATGCTGTAAATGTATTGTTGTGTCTTCTTCATGGCTAGAACCGTTTGGTTTTTCTTCACTGATTGGGCTGGTATGCCGTAATATGAGTGAAATAACCTTACGTACAGCGTAAAACTCCAATCAAACAAACCTATGGACTAGTCTTTATGAAGCTGTGTTGATTTCTGGAGAAGTTACTTAGATTAAAGTACAATATATTGTGATCTTGTCTTACATGTACAAGACAAGTTCATAAGAAGTTAGGCAGAGAATGAAATATGGTGATTGCCTTTAAAGGCATGGTAAATTTTAGCTGTGTTGTTATGAATTATAGGGAGAAATGCAAAAGTTGAGTTTAGTAAATTTGTGGCCATAAACACTATATACATGTATGTTCATGTACATCATGCTAGATTATAGATATTCAGTCAGCAAGGTCAGTATTGAAGTTTATTCCGAGCTTCAAATGTCAATGAAGTTAAGGCTGGGAGTTGTGTGGGAACCTCCTGTGTCCTGGTGTTTAGTCATAAATTAACTTAAATACTCTTGAGCACCACCAATAAAATTAGTCAATAAATAGATAAAAGTTATATAGATGTATTAAATTAGGGGACATTTTTTTAGAGGTTAGGTTGGAAAAGTGACGAACTAGATCAATAAAAACCAGTAATAGTTATAGATATTAAATTAAGGGAAAATTAAGACTTTTGTAGAAATTAGGTGACAAACTAAATGACATAAATATATTGTCTTGACAGGTCTAGTACTTACATATATGATTGTCTGTAGCAGTTTCAAAGTCAGGTTTAGAGAATATCATACCTGGCTATTGATTGTAGCTAACATTCAATCCACATTTATATTTAAGGAGTTGGCTTTTGCTTGAGTTATAATTTATGGCACTCTGTTATCAGAACTCTTAACAGGTTAGGCCCATGGCAGACTGCAGTGTTCATGTACATGTTGCTACAGTGTATGGTTACCTGAGTAGGATTTTTAACCACAACATGTGTAGAACTTTGACGCGTTAAATTCCACCTTATGCAGCATGATTGGCTGGATAAAGAGACACAAGAATTTCATGTTTCCGTCAAACATGACGAGGAGATCTAACACCAAGGCAAGGCGTGAGAGAAAATCCTTTTTACACAAACCTACCTGGACTTTCTTATTAGAACTGTTGTTACCTGTGTTGTGGTTATTGCTAATTGTCCACAGGTGTGAAGCCGAAACTAACGAGTGTCAACAATTTCCATGTTTAAACAATGGAACCTGTATGGACAAGATCAATGACTTCTCGTGTAACTGCACAGCGAACTACACCGGGGACACTTGTGAGATTAAGGTAACTTGTTTTTATATCTACTTATGGCTGGTACATGTACTGGGTCTAGTTATAGATATATATGCATGGAGAAAACAAAGTAGGAACAAGGTATGTGATTACCAGGGTAACAATGCTATCATACCTAAGAGTTGCTAAGGGTGGTATCCGCCAACCATGGGCGGGCACGCTGTTATATAAGTGAAATAACCTTAAGTACGGTGTAAAACCCCAATCAATAAAACAAAATCTGAAGAAACATACAAAATTGATCGCAATATTTTTAATTTTCACTCAAAATGATTAATCTTGGCAGTCTGTTGCACCAGCACTTAGTAAGAATTAATTAAAGGCTATGAGAGATACATGTACTTTAAGATCACATGTGCAAATAACTGTTTTGTTTTATGACTCAATGGAAAGCATTGAACTGTCTAGAGTAGTGTACAATTTGTACAGGTACACTAAATTATTAAACTTTAACTGGGAAAAAACAGCATATGTTAGAATCTTAAGTTATTTTTATTTATTTATTGAACAATATTTATACAGAGATGCCTGTTCAGTGTGATACATACACATATACATACATACATACCTACATACACAGAAAGACATCTATACAGTCACAAATACATAAATTTAAAAAGCATGTAAATGATATAATATTACAGACGACATTAGATATAGAAGTGTGCAAAGGATTAGTTAATCTTGCACATTATTATATTTTTAAAATTATACATGTATTTATATATAATTATGTTTATGTCTAAATATATCAGTAAATAGTTGTTTTTAGGATGATTTATAAATTTAATATTGACATCTGAACTAATTTATGTTGCCTAGTGCTCTCTGAGCTAAGTAAGGGGCATCCCAAAGCTGATTTGTTGAGGTTGTCTGTTTTTCGTACTGAAAAATTTATTTTGGTGTTTTCTGTGTTGCCGTTGTTGTTTTAATAGGGTGGTTTCCTTCATAAACTGATACACTAATATTTACATTTGCCTGTCTATCAAATTAAACATCATGTACATATATTGAGAATTGAGGAATTAAAATAAAAGTAGAAGGTTATTCTTCATGTCAAATCAAACTACTTTATTCTACTTGAATAGTTGAATTGAATGCTGCCTTCACGATTCGCACATTTTGTATTCTATTGCTTTTAAGACAGTTCTGATTGCTATAGTTAATTATGTTTTTCCATTATCAGTGCAATATATCAGGCTGTTTATGGAACGACTTCCTGTGTTCTGTCTGTCATTAATTATCAAGCCAATAATTAAATGAATATGAATGTTTACTGTTCCATGACCAATTAAGAGTTAATTTGCATAACTCAATAAGTCTTTCCTTTCGGTGCCTGACTATGAGGGTCATGGGTTTGATTCCTGCTAGGGTCTCAGTCTGCAATATTTTCTGAACTAGAATCTGTTTAGTATCATTTTTTTTGTCAGATAGTGTTATCCCAAAAAACGAAAATACTGTTCACTTACTTTCTAAACAACACAAAAAAATATTTCAAACTAAAAATCAGTTTTCAACTTTTTAAAATCTTTCTTCCAGATTACAGAGACATGTGATCGTGAACCATGTAAAAACGGAGCAGTCTGTCAGGATTATAACGAGACAATTTCTGGAGAGGTGGGTATTTTTAAGTTTATTGATAGATCGATTGATGATTGACTAATGCCATACTCAGTGGTATTTTATTTATTTAACAGTCTAGTTCGTAAGCGGTAACGCTAATATGAAATAAACATGATACTGGGCTGTTGAAAACTCTTCAGCCACAGGCACAAATCTAACTTATGTTATTGCTAAAGGTAATGATACATGTACATAGAAGATATTAATTGACTGATGTACTTGAATGATATGGTGTTCATCAGGTAAGTGGTGTGTTTTCCGTTTGTACCTCGCTAGGAGTTTGGTATAAATTTTTATAATGTTTAAATTTTAACCATATTTTTGCATTTTAAATTAAGACTGTGCACCTCAAGCAGCTTGCCTCCACTTCATTGGTTAATTTCGTTCAATATTGTTCAGTTCTGATCATTGTATCTTTTGTTACAGGAAGTTGCCCGTTTCAATTGCTCCTGCGCTCCGGGCTACGAGGGAAGAGTCTGTGATCAGGAAATTGATTATTGTGAACTTGCTAATTATCCCTGTCAATATGGAGCCACTTGCATGTCCAACATTACCATCCTTGACTACATCTGTGATTGTGTGCCAGGTAATTTGATACTCAAACACATACAAAAAATAT
>JAVFBZ010007489.1:0-12230 GCA_032466195.1 Katharina tunicata
TGTTTTCATATTACAAAAATCAATTCGTAACAAAATATTTTGAAAACAAGATGGTATCGTTTCTTTTGGACACTAGTTTATACGTTTATTAAGCCTTACATTACTCTATTTGATGATTATATCAGTTTCCTCTAACGTTCTGTACATTTATTTTCCGCATTTCATTGAATCATTTATTTATTATTTTTTTTTTTTATTTATTTAATAAAGCCATATTTTTTCACTGGCGTTTAACCGTCGTACTCAAGGCTATTTCACTTATGTGCCAACTTTTGCGTTGCGGTGTATGGTGTACAAACGGGAAGAATCATTGTGAAAACCAATCCGCGATCACCGCAGCCACCAGAAAACATTACTTATGTCCCACAGGGGGATACGAATCGATGCCATAAACATCGGTAAATCTAAATAAATTCTTTAATTATTTATGCTGAATGTTATTACATTGGGAGTGACGTGAAATGTAAGATAATCAACTAGAATTAAATCTGTTTTTCTCAGAATGATGAACAAGGGTGTTAACGTTGGCATGAATCTAGGCGGAATCAGCTATTTCTCCTCCGAAATTAAATTCGTTGACATTTTGAAGGAATCAGAGGAATGGATCACACAGCGAACCACTGGGCATCAGTGGAGTACCGGAGAACATGATAAAATACACTGGCGACCAGGCGGCTATCCTGCTATGTTAGAACGTAAGCATTTTTAAAAACTCCAATCCCTGCGAGAGTTGTCGCCCCTTACACTCTCCCTAAAATCTGCAATCTGATCTCGCGAGATCTTCTATGTATGACGCGGACAAGATAGATCTCTGAGACCTCGTGGAGACATTTTGAAAAAGTTGATTATATCAGATAATCCACATGGTACGTCCCATTCGTTTACTACCAAGTTCTTCTGGAATGAACAATTGTCTCGTATACGTGACACATTTTTGGACATAATTCCCAGTCAAGATTATATCACTGTGTACGTCAATATTTGAACCCCAAAATCCGGCGGAAAACATGTCCCCATGAAGCGTTAAAGATCTGTCTTGTTTTCATCATACATTGGAGATCTCACGTGATGAGACTGTTACGTCTGTGAACGTCACTAGGTGGCCAGTCTATCATTATTATATTGTTCTGCCCGCGAGTTAATACTCAAGCAAAGTTAGACTTACGCTTGGATCCTTGAAACCGCCGAACGTAACATAAACTTAACTCTAAGGATTTTTAATACGAATTTTTCGAAATGCATTGAACAAAATTTTTGTAAAAGCAAAATTTATTTAAATTAAGAGGAACACCCTGAACTATCTGCTTAATGCGCCCAACTGAATCAAGATAAGGCACATCTAACGCTGGCAAACATTTCTCGAGAGAGTGCAAAGCGCGACAATGTTTTCCAATCTAAATATGACTGTCCAAATTAAGCTCAACATTCCACGAAAGATAGCTAAACGTGAATTCAATTGGAGAGTTTCAATCTTACCTAGAGATGACGATCAGTCATATCCATGATAACAGTGAGATTTTAGAGCATTATATTAGACCACATAGACTTGGAACGAGTAGGTACTTGAGTCGCCTGGGCTTCCGTGGGTTTGGTATAAATAGGAGTCGCATTATTATCAAGTTATGTATAATGTGATCTTGTCCGTGTGTCCTGGCGCTGGAAATAAAGTATACTATATATTTGTACGTATAAGGTAGGGCTTTTATGCATCATACAACATCTGTTACTTTCCAAAGGTACGTTTTTTAGACAGAAACCATCATCTGTATCATCCATAATAAGATTGATTTAATATCTGTTTATAAAATCACTGGAAAAACAAAATAAAGCTACAAAAATAAGCTAAATTTGATGTTTTATCAGGTTTTAAATGCATCTAAGCCAGGGTATCTTGCGCTGAAATTCGTACAAATTGCACCATCCTGTCCCCTGGTATTCTCTGAGTTAACGGACATCAGGAAGCCGATTTTTGTGGTGTCCTATTTTCCGTCCTGTAAATGTTATGTGGTGTCTTCTTTGTTGCCAGCGTCATTTCGGATGGTTCCTTCGTCTTAAAGTAAGTATGTTGAGAACCCCCCTAAAACAATCTAATTATTTTTAGTGTAATTCTTGATTTCCAGCATACACTTTTTTGGTGTAAATCGGCCTTGAAGTTACCACGGAATGTTTTTTGGTGTAACGGGCCTTGAAGTTACCACGGAATGTTTTTTGGTGTAAACGGGCCTTGAAGTTACCAAGCAAATTTGTTTGGCGTGAACGGGCATTGAAGTCACCACGGAATTCTTTTTTGCGTGAATGGGCCTTGAAATTACCAAGGGTATTTTTTTTTGACGTGAATGGGCCTTGAAGTCCCCACGGAAATTTTTTTTTGGTGTGAACAGGTCTTGGAGTTACCACGGACAATTGTTTTTGGTATGAACGGGCCTTGAAGTTACCACAGACAATTGTTTTGGCGAGAGCAGGTCTTGGAGTTACCACGGACAATTGTTTTTGGCATGAACGGGCCTTGAAGTTACCACAGACAATTGTTTTAGCGAGAACGGGTCTTGAAGTTACCACAGACAATTGTTTTTGGCTTGAACGGGCCTTGAAGTTAACACGAACAATTGTTTTGGCGAGAACGGGCCTTGAAGTTACCACAAACAATTAGTTTGGCGAGAACGGGCCTTGAAGTCAACACGGACAATTGTTTTGGCGAGAACGGGCCTTAAAATCAACACGGACAATGTTTTTCGTGTGAACGGACCTTGGAGTTACCAAGGGCAATTTTTGGTGTGAATTGGCCTTAAAGTAACCACAGAATTTGTTTTGGGGTGAATGGGCCTTGAAGCTACCACGGATTTTTGTTGTTGGCGTGAATGGGCCTTGAAGTTATCAGGGACAATTGTTTTTGCTGTGGACGGGCATTGAAGTAACAACAGTAGCACGCAGAAACTATACAAGTTACATACTTTCGTCTGTATTTTTATGTTTCCAGCTACTCTGACCGTGGGTAAACTAGTTCTACGTGAGGTCGGTCCCTACCAACCACGTGGTACATACACACTGTTGTATGACGGAGACGGGGAGTTCGAATTTAAATTAGTAACATACACGATAGAAAAACAGTTTAAAGGTAAGACTGTGTTCTATTTTCGTTACATTTAAACTGTGTTTGGTTACCGTCTTGTATTATTTAAATGATCTCACAATCTATAATAATGCTGATTTTGGTGAAAATTAAATGAAATAAAACACAAATTATAGAAACACAATATTCTCTAAAAGGTTTTACGAATATCAATATTTTGCTATATGGGGAATAAAATCAAATAAAAAATCAAATCAAATCATTTAAATCAAACACTCAAAAATATTCAATACATATCATGTTCCAAATAATATTTTACAAAAAAATAAAATCATCTGGCTTAACTTATGACAAAAAAATCAAATTGTAAATACATATGTACAAAATCATACATATTTTAAAAATGTATTTCGTGAGATATTGGAACAGTGACTTTTGAAATAGCAAGCACAAAGTGTTACTAGATATGCGAGGAACCCTAGAATGGTGCTGTAAGAGTGATCTCCCCTTACTCATTCACTGCCACAGATCTGCTCAACACGATGTTGTCTGGATTCAAATAATGGTTTCCCAAATGATGCTAAAATGTTTTGCTACAGTTTAGTAAAAAATATAGTATCGTCAAAATATAACTAGTGTAACATTTTTGAGAAGTTTGCTATCAAGTAGAAGAAATCAACATTATGAATCGTTTATGGACATCAAAGCCAAGCGAAAACAGCGATTTTTCTATTTATTATATTCACCCTCTCGTATTTTGTTTTCTTTCTTCAGGTCGATGGCTGATACATTTTGAGCCAGGAAAAGGGGGGATTTTCCTTAGTATACTAAAAACTAATCCTCAAAATCCTTTGAGAAACATGCGTTTGATTCTTCCTGGATTTGAGGACAGATATCAGAGGTTTCCATTTAATCCAGTATTCCAGGAGCCTTTGAGACGGTATTCTGTCGTCAGGTTTATGGACTTTATGCATACCAATGGACACGGGGTAAGACTAGGCACGGTATTCTGATCATACTCAATGCATATCAACATCAATCTTTCGTATCGATGATCCTCTCAAAAATACGCATCATGGCTCTTTGATTGATTTGTTATTAAAACCGTACTCCGAGTTCGTCCCTAATTAGGCGGAGTATTCCAACAGTAGCCAAGCAACTATAAGGTAACCAAATAATATGCTTATAAGGGCCGTGGGTTCGATTCCCGCAAGGGTCTCAACCTGCAAAATTTTCTGAACTAGAATCTGTTCAGTATCAGAGAGTGTTATCCCAAAAACGAAAATACTGTTAACGGTCACTTTCTAAACGACTCCAAAATATATCAAATATTATGCTGTAGCTTCAAGTATTTCCTTTCGGGCCGCACCATAGCTACCTGGTTGAGCGTTGGGTTGCGGAACCTCCTTCACTTTACCCGCAATAGGTTCGTTCCCTCAATGGAACTTAGGTATATAAGGAAAGTTTTCCGGTGGCGGCGGCGTTCGCAGGGTGTTTTTTTCGAGGTTTCTTCCCGATTTTTCTCCATACACCGTCAACGCAAAGTCATCTTGAGTACGATATTAAACACCCGTCAAACAAACAAACAAATCTTGTGGATAGATAATCTTCCTCCAGTGTTAAGAATTTAAGATCGAAACATTAATGCCCTTAGCTAGAAGCCTCGGTATGACAGGGATAGGCTGAACTGATGAGTTCATTGGAGCTCCCTATTGTGGATAAAGTCAAACTGTCTGCACTTAAAAATACGTCTATTATATAACATAAATACAGATAATATTTTTTTTAATGTGGACGCAGTTTCACATATATATTTTAAAGATACTTAGAACGAGTAGTTTAATAATGTGATACAAATGTGATACTGTGTAATTAATGCGTATATCTTAATGTACTTATTTATTTATTAAACTATTATTAATTAAATTATGTTTTCGTCTTATAACCATTCTATAGTGTGATCGCTTGGCAAATATTATTTACATGCCAGTAAAGTCACAACATACCAACCTTGACAGCAGATAATCCTTTCATTAAAAATGTTTGATGAAAATGTTTCATTTCTTAAATTATTCCAAACGACAACTTCTCTAGCCCGAACCTACCACTTGGGCTACTCGTAGACTGGATGACTTCCACACCCAGGCCGGAGAGGCGGGAGGAGCCTTGGAGTATATGATACAGCTTTGCAACACGATGGGTATCAGTCCATGGTTTAATGTTCCGCATGCTGCTGACGATGATTTCGTCAGGAACTTCGCCCAGACTGTTAAGAAATTTCTGCGTCACGATTTACACGTAAGTTGAATAAGATTTATAAAATGTGGATGACATGATTTAGTTGTTAGTTTATACATAAAAGCGGCGGTTATTTTGACGACAGAAATATCGGCACTTAAACACTTCACAGTTACAAGGTTGTCCTTCAAACATTCGGCTTGGGTGTCATCAAAAGGGAGATAACTTTATGTGCTAGAAAGTTCCAAAGAACCAATACTATTTCTTTAATTGACGTTTTTCTCACTTCTATTTGACTTAACATGTTATGTATCTGTTTAGGTTTACGTTGAATATTCCAATGAAGTATGGAACGGGATATTCAGACAAGCGAGATATTCTAAAGAGCAGGGAATGAAACTAAACCTAGATACTGTCGAGTGGAAGGCAGGCTATCTCTTCTATAACAAACGCTCAAGCGAAGTCATGGACATTTGGCATCAGGTACTTGTTATATTTATTGTTCTCATCTGTATCTCTCAATAGTAAGTGTTCCAGAACTTCCAGTGGCTCAACGGGCTGCACGATTTTGTAAGGCATTAGGCAACCTCACATCAGTTGAGAGGCTTGTCTCTTTACACAGCGCATGCTTGGTAGCAGCTGTTTTTATCTGTTATAATTTAAATAAGTTGGTAGTCCGATTCATTCGCCAGCGCATTGTTTGCGGTAACATTCCTACGACAACAACACGGATGGCCTGCCATTACATGCTGGTATCGTGCTCAATCTGGAGAAAGGTACGGGCCTATTTTAGTATGCTCAGAGCTAAGTGGACGCCACGTTTTGCGTCCTGTGTGGCCATTATTTGTTGCCGTTATGGATTGAATGAGTGAGGAAACTAAAATTGTGAATGATCGACGAATCCTTTTTTGACCAAGTCGGCACAAATTGGTAAACATTCCTACCAACGTGTTAATGACTACTGTGGGCCTGTATAACTCTGTATACCCCGAATTAAAATGCCCTATCTTTTTCATTATATGGCGACCATTAAACTAGTATACCTCATCCGCTGATATCCGGATAACAAATCACATAGTTTTACAATCTGTGTTCGAAGCAGGCGACTTCTTTGACACAGCTGAAATCAAAAAGAAAACGGAAAATCGAAGATTGATTGAAATTCGGAGAACAGGTTTACAGCAATATTTATACACCTTAAGGCTATGCTACGGGCTACATGTTGATCACATGATACATTTTAGCCAATGAAAGATCAGAAATATGATATTATCCAAAAGTCGTTAATATTGGTTTTATTCACTCCAAACCCAATTTAACGTCATATTCCAGCACGTACTGGTTATGAATCAGCTCATCTGGCAAGTGTAAGAGTAATATTTGTTAATATTAGTTATCAGTGATAGTTATCAGTAAAAGAATGTCAGAGTGACCTTGGCAGGCTTAAACACGAATCTGTATCTTACAGTGTAAGCCAGACAGAAGACACTTGAGTTGTGTATACTGATGTTTACGTGTTTATCAGTAGCAGTTATGGAAGACATGTTGTGACATATATATGCCTTACAAATAAACTTTTCCACCAATTTGATGACCGAATATTTTAATTGATAGACTGTCATTGTACAACTCGAGCATATATGAGAGAAACTTGACAAGGCCCACGTATTGTAAAGAAAGAAGCAGCATTGTCTCCCCGTCTGACCAATGTCCTCAGCATTGCCTTAGCGTATACAACATTGTCTAACCTTCTGATCAATGTCTACAACATTGCCTCACCGCATGATCAATGTTTACAACATTACCTTAGCGTCTACAACATTGCCTAAACTTCTGATCAATGTCTACAACTTTGTTTAACTGTCTGATCAATGTATACAACATTACCTAACCGTGTGATCAATCTCTACAACTTTGTTTAACTGTCTGATCAATGTATACAACATTACCTAACCGTGTGATCATTGTCTACAGCTTTGTTTAACTGTCTGATCAATGTATACAACATTACCTAACCGTGTGATCAATCTCTACAACTTTGTTGAACTGTCTGATAAATGTATACAACATTACCTAACCGTGTGATCAATCTCTACAACTTTGTTTAACTGTCTGACCAATGTATACAACATTACCTAACCGTGTGATCATTGTCTACAGCTTTGTTTAACTGTCTGATCAATGCATACAACATTACCTAACCGTGTAATCAATGTAGACCCCTATACAACGTTGCCTACAACGATGTCTACAACATTGCCGCACATTTTAATCAGTGCGCACAAAATCGCTACATATCCTTTTCCATTTGTCCATGTTTCTAAAAAGAACTCTGACGAGCAAGTCCCTTCCAAACGTCTCTGCACTCAAGTCAGCTTTTTAGATGCGCTCATATTGATGCTGCCACATAGCGGCCAAACACAGCGTAGTTCTACTTTCGCTACCTACTGTCTTCAGAAAGTGTCTTAAGAAGAACATGTTCAAACTCTCAGGAATTCTTTC
The DNA here is from genome assembly GCA_032466195.1 of Katharina tunicata. Taxonomy (NCBI): domain Eukaryota; kingdom Metazoa; phylum Mollusca; class Polyplacophora; order Chitonida; family Mopaliidae; genus Katharina; species Katharina tunicata. Next base: position 7,811 of record JAVFBZ010007489.1, read on the forward strand.
AAAAAGAACTATGTTCAACCGTGCTGGACAAAACATGACAAACGTGTTCAACTTTGCTTCATGCAGAGAGTATCCATCATCGAAAACAGAACTGCGTCATAAGTTAAACGTGAACAGCATGGTAACCGTAGCCGATCAACGTGCAACGCATTGCTTCAGAACTGTTTGTCATGGACAACGGTGCCTTTACCATTCTAAAATAGAGAATCAAATCAGCCTCCTACCGTCGAGTCTTTGACTCTAAGCCGTAAGGTTTTGACTGGCCATCTTGTTGTTCACCTAGAAAGAGTTATCCCTCTTTGTTCGTAGCGAGTAAGTTACTGCTTCACGATTTTATCTATGTTTTTGTGCCTTTTATAGACTTCAAATTGAATTGGCCCTATAACAACATTTTGTCTATGTTTAATGTTAAATAATTTGGTAGTAAAATTAAGACGATTCGTTCGCCAGCGCAAATTTTTGCGGAAACATTATTACAACAACAACAAGGATGGCCTGTCATTACATTAGTGCTAGTATTATTCTCAATCTGGAGATAGGTACGAGCCTATTTTAGTATGTGCCTCTACAGCACTTAAACAATTACAACATTGGTTAAAAGTTTATTAAAATATCTGTTATGTATAAAACATTGCCCCAAGAACTGATCACCATTGCTTTAGAAACTGATTTAAGTGTAAAAGATAGCTTCGGAAATGAACTCAGCTAATCAGTTAAACTGATGTTGGACGTAAGCCAACATAGTTCACAAAATTATCGTCATGTGGTTATTGGGACAGTTTGTTGGCTTGGAAATTATTCTAAATTTCTGTTAAATCTTCCGGAATGTGTTATTCGGGACTGATTTCTACCTTAGACGAGCATGTCCATCCCACCCCAACCACACGCATGCACGCACGCACGCTCGAACACACGCCAGTAAACCTGTTCAAGAACAAAAAAGCTTTCTCTGACTTCATTCCATTTTTATGGCCCTCTTTCTAAGGGCAGTATGTTTCCAGATTATATTCATGCTGTCATACTGGAGTTATTGACTACACATGTTATGGTTGTGTAAAGAGTCGCTGTCTACCGTTGCTGTCACAACGCCGTGATGCAAGTGGAATACCCTGAAGCACGGCGTTAAACACCAATCAATCAATCAATCAATCAATACATCGACCAATCGATCAATCATTCAATCAATCGTTAAAAATGATAATTAATCTTCCTAGGTGTATGCCAGCAACATGGACAAATTCATTCCAGTATGGGCGTGGCAAACGGGATACTTCGACTACAGTCGTCAGGTGATGGATCATTTGGGGGCCAATGCCAAGAAGTTTAAGGCCGTGGCAGTCACAGGGTACATGAGCTGTGGAGGTTTGGCAGATCATTACGTAAGTGTGAACATTTTCAAGTAAACATCGTACAGCGCAACATCGAACACTGTCATATTTGTAACTTGGGAAGCTAATTTAACACGGCATCAAAAAGACTACAAATATCAACCCAACATATTTAAGTGGTGATTACAAACTAGCACCTTAAATATATATATAAACAACACTTAAGCGTTCATATATATTTTTATATATGTTTTTATCTTTGTACCTCCCGGGCTAATTCAATCCATGTACCATTTGACCAATTTTAGGGTCCTCCGCTGTATGACGAGGATAAGATAGATCTCTGAGGCCTCGTGGAGACATTTCGATTTTTACCAAAATCAAGTGGAAAACATGTCCTGATGAGGCCTCTGAGATCTCACCTGTTTTCGTCATACATCGGAGATCTCGCGAGATCAGATTGCTTATAAACAGTGTATACAGTTTATAATACATGGTTATTCTACATTACAGACTAATTTTACTTCAATGTCTATGGCTGAGATTCTAGGCCACTGTCTAGATGAGATTAACGACAAGATGGTCGACACCTGGACAAAATTTCTTGGTTTGACCAAGGTATGTATGTTTGTTTACTTACAAAACTCTTAATGGCAAGTTATAGAGGTATAGACAATATGCCTGCTCGAAGCAAATCGAATGGAATCGAACATTTAATAATTAAGCCGTCTCATCTTCAGCAACCTTTTGTAGTAGAATACTCAAACGACAGGCTTAACGTTCGTTGTGTTTAAAGGTGTTAATGTTTTTGTATAAAAAGGTCCATTGATTCACTTCAGTGACAGACCAGGCATTTGGAATATAGCCGTGAACGTCATAGAGAGGCTGCTGACGCTTGACCTGATTAATCATGAAGAAATTTAAACTCTTTCACGTGACTTGATTCTCTTGATGCATTGGTCATTTCGACATAATGTTATGCTAAATAGTTATATTTTATTTCTTCATTTGCTTTACTGTTACCTGCTCTTTGTCGATATTCATTGGCGCAGAATGCACTTGGTGTCCTATACGATACGTTTATCTACACGGGATAAAAGTATTTCCTGCAGCGGTAAATATACCGCTAATGGGCTAAAAATGACCTGTCATTACACTAAAGCCGATATTCGGAGTTGACTGAAAGTACTGGAGATAGGCGATGTTGAACTAGAATGAGTGTTATAATGCATACAACGTTTGATCATTTAGTAAATATCAACAGCAAAACTATGGTTTCAAACTCAACCACTTCTTTTTAACAAAATATTTGATTAAATGTGTTAAAATATTGAAATTTTATGAAGTAACTCTTAAATGGGCGCTAAATTTTGAAAATGTGTCTCTCAGTTTGTAAGGGTTAAAGTTATATCGAGTGTTTAAATGTGAAGCTTTAAATGATTTTGTTTTTCTCGGTGTTTGCAAAACTATTAGACAAAGTATTGATGATCTGTAAAGTGACTTTTATTTATTCAATGTATTATAATTATATATGAATAGTGACTTCTATTTATTTAATGTATTATATTTATTTTAGGAGCATGGCCTGAAGTTACTCACTTACGAGGCGGGACCTTCAATCTCGGAGGGTGGCGCTATTGCACATGGTACTAGCTCCGCTCCAGTTGCCGAAAAAGCCATTGCCTTCAATAAGGATAGCCATATAGAAACTGCCGTAAAGCAGCTTCTTGAAAAATGGCAGACGGTTGTCGCGAAAGCTACCGGCAATACTTTCCCTGGTGGAATATTTAACTACTTTTCTAGTTGTGGAACTCCTTCTAAATATGGAAGTTGGGGCATGTTGGACCATACTGGAGAGGATTATGGAACTGTTCCGAAATATCGCGGAGTACAACAGTTCATAAATAAACATTACGGACAAAATGTCCTTGGTCCCCGTTGCAGTTTTGTTGAAGCTGGTTCCAGTTGGTATGGCTGTCTGCAAGAACAAGGAAAATTTCAGTGTGGACGGTCTGACAATAGTGGCCATAGCTGGTATGTAAGTACCAAACAGATTTTCAAAGTTTTTTTTCTAACTTTGAAAAAGCTTTCGACAAAACTAGATTATTAGTCGATAGGGGCATAGTTTAAAACATAACTTTACAATAGGCACGTTTAAGTTGCAGTAAAAAGGTCGGAAACATCATTTTGACAGCTTTTTCTGTGCAACGTCACTTACTGTTTTCGATGTCTCTGGAATCTGACAGCGTTGTCATAGTAGCGATAGCAGTCAAGGAAGATAAGTCTGATCCAAACCAAACATTGTCGAGGACATATTTTGACTAGTTTTAAGTAAGTATAATCTCAGAAAGGGGGTTGATGATAAACTCGGCGATAGCGCACTTGTTATCGCCGTCTGAAGGCACATGCACAACTTAGCTCAGGGTGTACGAGCTTTAAGACGGCAATAAAAAGGCGCCGCGCGCTTTCTATGGAATACGCAAAAAATGATACACCTTAAAGAATGAATGACTTGTCCAAGTCAATGCCTGGCATAATAATATACACCATATCTATATACTCCACCATTTACAATGGTTCACTTGGATCGTAAACTATAATTTGTAAAATGTTCTACTCGTGCAAATATCGGAAACATAGTGGAATTAATTGTGGAGAAACCAAATACTACACTTTGGGGACAAGAATTTGCATTTATTTACAAAAATAATAACCTTCAAAATATTTGCTTCGCAAAAGCTGTCTTATAAAGGGGAACAACTCCCCATGAGACTAGTCGATAGGAAACCCAGGCTCTGACATATTGAAAGTAAGTTACTTTTGCTTCTTTTAGAGGCATTTACGTGCTGGGTCAGTCAAGTAAGAAGCACATATTGCATATGAATTACAACTCCTAAATGTATTAACTGGTTTCCATATGGATTACAACACCTAGATTCATTAACTATTGACCTGTTGATAAATCTAGGAGTTGTTATTCATGGTATCAGGACATTTCCCCCCTGGACATTTGCCCCCCCGGACATTTACCCCTGGATACCCCCCCCCCCCGACTTCTCCCCCCGTAGGACATTTGCCCCCGTAGGACTTTT
>JAVFBZ010007500.1:0-12229 GCA_032466195.1 Katharina tunicata
CAAACAATCATTGTGCCTGAACTTCGTGCTGCACGACATCAACGCACATCATAACAATCCTAATTGATAAAACCGTTGAAAATCATTTTTGGTTGCGTTTGGTCAAGGATGGTCTTCTGAAACATTCCAGTAACAATGTGCAACCCTACAAAACTGTTTGAGTTAACATATGTGTACAAAACTGTAAGTATCATTTTTGAATTTCATTTTGCGTTTCTTTTTTTGAAGAGTGTATATCTTTAAAAAAAACATGGCAGTCCTTAAGACCATATCAAGTTCCATGATTAAACTTTTTGAGTTAATTCAGGCCTTTCTCTGTTTAAAGTGAGTTGAGTTCAATCTAATTCCAAAATAGAGCTCTGTTATATGGTTATCTTTGTGACACAATCTATTGTTTTCTTCGCTAGAAATTGATTTGCCATACGTTACGTAAGGTATGTAGATCTATTGCGGCTGACGGGTGTCCACTTCAAATTTCCGCAACTCTTGTCCTCCCTGCCAGCTAATTATTCTATTCTGATTTTATACTGATTCACATAACCATGTGATATATCTTCTAAGAGATTCCACTTGGCTGAACATCATATTTAATTGTTGGCGTAAGTAATTGCTGGCGTAAAGCCTTCCGTGTAAACTAGGGAGGAATTAAGTTGCCCAATTATCATGTTAGATTTTCTATAAATTCTGTATATCTAAATAAATGTTTACGTTACTGTTTGCGTACAGATTTCAATCGTTTCACTCTATGATTTGTTAGTCTCTTAACTTAAATGCTACCATACAAATGGCATTTCTGTCGGCTCGAGCTTTCTAAACATCTCCGGAGTGACGGTACAAGAATAACGATAAACGGTAGGGTAAACCGAGATACCTGTGGCCTTTGGCGAGGATAAATTGGCCCCAATCACAGCAGGTATGTTATCAACAAGCGCTGTCTGAAAAGGCTAACAATGCCCATAATTATTGGTAACGAGGAATTTTAATGGTGATGAAAATATTGATTTAAATATTACCAATGAGCTAATGGTTATTCTATATATATAACGGTACCTAGCATGTGTCTGTTATACTGACAGAGTGAAAATAGTATCAATCTCAGTGGATCATTAATGGCGTAGAAAATAATAAGGGGACGCGTGATAATTGTCCTCTTGCCGTTAGATCTATCGTGAAGAATTCGCCGCAGGTAAAGCCTTGGAGGCAATAAGTTCACTAGGGAGGGATTACACCACACATAATGTATTATCATGGCTTCAACAGTCGGAGATTACGTCATTCCTCGCCACACCAGGAAGAGCATGATGGGTTGTGTACCAGGAATAATGTTGACACAATCATGTCGTTGAACTAGTTCGATACAACCGAATATTCACTAGCTATAAAAATACAAATATATTGCTTAACGTCGAAGCCAATATAGTCATTGATTGGTTCCGAGCGTACATGTTTATCCAGGGTTTACGTTACATGGAAACACTAGGAAGGTTGCCTTGAATAGCGAGTAATTGTACCACTGATATAAGTCCATTGTGATTTCGTATGTCAGTAATTCAATAGTTGCTCAATCGGGTTTCCTGATATCTGCATTTTCGTAGCAATTGATACACGAAAATAATTTTATATAGTCTATAAAAAGGGAGGTTTCTTGAATAGAACGTGAGTGAAGTTTCATTCATACACATCGCAAGTTAAGTTTATCCGAGATACACACTCCGTTACTCCACACACGCCGTTAAGCTATATACTACGTTACTCCGTTAAGCTACATATTACGTTACTCCGTTAAGCTACACACTACGTTATTCAATTAAGCTACACACTGCGTTACTCAGTTAAGCTACACACTCTGTTACTCAGCTAAGCTACACACTCCGTTTCTCCGTTAAAGCTATACACTCCGTTACTCCGTTAAAGCTACACACTCTGTTACTCCGTTAAAGCTACATTTCCATTTGAACGTACACGGATGCGGACACGGAGACGGACAAAATCGCACGTACTGTTAATATAGAGAGTGTTTCCATTTGTACGGACACGGATGTGGACGCGGATACGTCAATCTTCGACCAGATCACGTAGAGATCGGTTCGTTGTCCGCATGCGAAAAATCGGATCGACACACACAATAAAATTATCGGCATCCGTATCCGTTTCCGCATCCGTACTAATGGAAACGTAGCTTAAGCTACACACTCCGTTAAGCTACACGTATACTTTATTCAAGAAGCATTAGCTACAGAACTTTGCTATGCAAATTCATTGTAAATCTCCGCATCGTTCAGGGCGATGAATTGGAAAACACAGAATTGGACAGGTTAAAATCGGTAGGTGTAAAAATATTACACATTTCCATCCGTATTGTAATGTATGTAGTGGACAGAACTCTGTATCTCCAGCAACATATACGAGTGGAGAAAATCAATCCCCTACGGTTTTTGCAATGAAGCCGATGTGATCTACTGTATATTTACGTGAGTCTTATGTAGGTCTTACTGGAATATTTACCGTATTACTGTTTCCAGGTCATTTTATTCACTTCGTTAGATCCATTATAGATCAATGGAAAACCGAACTTTGTAGTTTTATTATGTTTTTGTCGTTTAAGGGTCTGTACAGGGAAAGAGTAGATCAAGTTTTTGTACTTGAAGTTTTGTTTGATTTAACATACAGCCAAGCAGATAAATGAGGCCTAAGCCTATAAATATTTATTTAGTCTTCTTAATGAATGAAAACCTATAACGGAGAAGGACCTCGGTTGTCACTGAAACAAATACAGGTCTGTAACAACTGACCGTGTATATACTTTTTAATTAAACTTGGTGACTGAGCGTTGGATTGTTAAGTCCCCTTCGATTCCCCCAATGGACTAAAATAGGGAAGTTTTCCGGTGGCTGCAGAGTTCGCGGGGTGTCTTTTACGAAGTATCTTCCCCGTTTTCCAACGAAGTCTTCATATGAGTTTAACACCAATCAAATAATAAATAAATAAATAAATACTTCATTTAATGTGGTTGTTCTTCCAACTTGTAGAACAGAAAGAGAGCATGCCACATCCGATTCAATATGATTCACTTCAGGCCAAACACAGGATTCCTACAGTTTTCTACTGTATTTTGTTATGTAACAGAAAAGCTTTACCAACATTGATAATTATGATGTCGCTTCTTGTTACGGACATGCTGTTCATTTTCACCATACTAAATCAACTCTACAGCATAAACCATACGTATATATTTTTTGTATAAATGTAGAGAAAGAAAATTTTGCTTGCCTCCACCGGGATTCGAACTCGGGTCTCTGGCTATCAGGGCCATACGTATATATATACTCGACGCGACGTCATTTAGCAGGATAAAGTCAATAACGTGTCGAGCATCCGGCTCAGATGGGTGAAGCTCGCACAAGAAAAGAAGATAATTTACCACACGTTTGTGCGGTAACACGAATGGGGGATCCACATTGAAGGTTAAAGCTGAAGCTTGACAAGATACACCAAAATACACGACGCAGGAGGTAATGAACTTTAATATATTCTCCACAGAACCGCATTAAAATCACATTTGAAAAAGAAAACAAAACAACAACTACAATTTAGGCCAAATTTAGCCGATTACCTTTGGCAAGCAGACCACCGAGTATTTACTCCAAGACTGATCATGCTTACTGTGCTTCTATTACGTTATTTGTGATCAAAACTTTTAAATGTTTTAACATGCATCGGTGCTTATAGCTCTATGAAGGATCGTATTTGAAGTACACCGTTGTAATTTGCTTGTTGTAAACATCTCGAACAAAACAATAAAAGCTTCATCAGATAAACAACAGTGCATGATACAGTAATTGGAATCCGTAATGTTTTTGTATAAGATTTATGAGCACGCCAATCTCTACAAGCTTAGTAAACAAGTTAACGCCTCCACTGTTTTATCACATAGTGATAATAAGGCGTTACACATAAATCAATTTCCTTTCTATGTTATTTTCAAAATTCCTCCTGTTATCGCGTTTACTTGGAAGTAAACTGGATTTGAATGGCAAGCAAGCATCATGGAAAGGCCTGAAGGGCGTTTTGTCATTAGTGACGTACCTGCAGGCGACACCTGTTGAGTGTCATCGTCTCTGTACTCCAATTACCACTTAATTAGGAGACACTTTCAAACCCACGCCCACAGCTGTTTAATGACTATAGCCACTCGCTGTGTAAATACCCTGAGCTAATTCAATTGAGAGAAGATTCGGTAAGAGAAACGGCTGATGTAATCAATGGATTTTCTGTGACGGCTATTAGTTAAAAATAAAACAGGACGCTAAGGACTTAACAGGATACACTTGATTCACCTTTCAGAAAATGCACCTTATTTAAACTTACACTAAACGCATTCTGCTTGCATTCTCTGCTTGTTTGAGTTTCCATTTATTAAATTAATAATAAATTGTCATATCTATTGAGTTTACGGTTTAGTGTTATGTTTTTTTTTTTTATTTGATGTTCAGTGTTAAAATTCATTCGGCCGCAGGTAGCTGTTTTCACAACGTCAGTAATCATTTTGTTTGAATGCCTAGCTGATTACTATGAATTGATTCCATTACATATTCTTGTCAAATTTATTACTAACGTTACACTGTGACATATTTTCTTATCAAAGTTATTAGTATGTAAAACGGTTACCCTCTAAAATAAACAATACTTTGCCAATTTATAACATTTATCCTTTTTAATTATTAAGAGCGGTGCATGCTGAATATCACTACATTTAAATATATATATATATATATTTAATATGTATTATTTTGTATTTAGACTTCATAATGTACCAACCATATCATTATCAGGATGTAGGATTCTTTTTTGTATGAATTGCTACATGCCATTGTAGAATAAAATGAAATTGTGTTTGTCTGAGCCCACTAGCTAAGGCAGTATGTTGCCAGATTATATTTAGGGTGTCATACTTAGCACTGGAGGAACATAATTATCTGTCAAACAGCGATAACACTTAAGTGACTTCACATTATTGGGTAGTGGTAGAGTCGCCGTCTACTGTTGGAATACACAGCCGTCGTATCAATGAAATACCATGGAGCACGGCCTTAAACACCAGTCAATCAATCAATTGTTTGCTTGATTGGCGTTTTACGTCGTACTTAATGCCATAATATGACGGCTTTTTAGTCTAATACGTTCAAGACACCCTCGACGCCACTGGCAATAGCCAAAGATACAAAACAGGACACCACAACAAATCGGCTTCCTGATGCCCCTTAGCACAGAGAACACAAGGGAAGAGGAAGCTCACACCAACCACCTGCTTAAATGATATAGTAGTGCAACAGATCGTGTTTGTCAGTGATGCTCACCAGATATGTGGCTATACAACAACACATTAAACCTGCAAACGTTTTCAACTAATTGGCAACGAACAAACACACATTAAGAATGTATATTGATAAGCTTTGATAGATAAGGTTCAGCGTATAACAAACAAAACACAGAAATACGAAAAGTCCATGATACCGTTCAGTATTAAAACCATCTCTAAGATAAAGTCCTATACATGAATGACAAAGTTATAACCAAATCTGACATGCGCACTTAAGCTGTGTAACACGAGACGCTGTCAATATGTCAAAATTACGAACACAGAACCGGTCGTTACGGCTAATTACATGTCAGAGGCTAAGCTTAATCAGCCAATGTACTGGCGAGAAATGGGGATGAAAGGAACTTGTTTGTTACAACATCAACGTCGGCTTGTTACTGGGAAATTCATGTATTTATCCGTGCATTTAGCTGATGAATTATCCTCGGCTTACTGCTAATTGTACAAGTCAGTCACGCAATCACTCCAGTAAACCACAGGACAACCAAATGTGTATGAATTATTTGTCCCACATAGGATCTGCCACGAAACAAAGTGGTTATGGTTTAGGAGATAGGTCGATTCACATACGATACACGTTTTCTTGAATTAAGGTAAAAATTTGAGATAATCGAAGAAAAGTCCCTTCAGATTTTTTAAAACCCCTGAAAAGCTCGCCCGAGTACACTTCCGCTGAAAATATAGTTGTAACGTGTAAAACTGATTTAGTCTTTATCTTTATTGAAGGATAATTTGTGTTATCAGAAGTTTCCGCTTAAATGATCCTGTCGGTTATTTTATAACAATCTTGATCATGTAAGTTATTCTATTGGAGATTTACAAACTTTAACTCTAAAAGGCAAAACATTCTTCTGTTAAATTTCACTGATCACATTGTTGAGAGCCCGATCTTCTTGCAATACAGACCGTTGTTACCGGTTTAACCTAGTGGCACAGTGTCCACTGTGTTGTCTTGTTGCAGTGTATTGTTTTCATATTGATTCGCTTTGGGTTTCACAGATGTGTACTGCAATAACGGTTTCCGATTTGAAACCCTTGTGATATGTGTCGTCGCGGCTAATTGTGCTCATCTAATTTCATACCGCCTCACATACGAATCTATATCGGTAAACGTCCATGTTATAATGAATTTTGTAACTTTAATATAAATTTTGTATACCTATTGAACTGTTATCTACCTATTCATTTGTGACTGTTAATGTCGTTTAAATCTGATTAAAATATTTGAACTGGATACAATTAGATTTTTTGCTAATTTCTTCAATAGCTTATATGCAAAGAGCTAAGGCAAGTTTTTAATCGATAAACATAAGGATACAATAAATCTCTCTAAACATTTCTAGTGTTAGACAGGGTATCAAACATCCCCAGTACATATATATACTCAATTCCCTGGACTGTCATCAAAAATACGTAATTTATCATATTGTAGTTGTATTCATTAGAGAATTGTGTTAATAAGAGAATTGTGTTAATTGAATAATTGTGTTAAGCCAGCGATCATAAAGGTAGTAGATATGAAATAGAGAAAGGCGAAGTCATATATGAATAGTGTCTATGCTCTAGTTGATCGTGAAGCCGTTGTCATGGACACCCTTACGATGACGCCGCCTACTTGATCGCCATGAAGCCAATGTTACGGTGGTCTCTTGACTCACATGTACACTTTTTTGTCACTAGGACGCAAACTAATCACAGATCATATCTAACGCTGTTGTATTGAAGTATAAGGTTGATACTCCAGTGTTATGTCCTACATATGATCGTTTGTGTTATCCGTGCTTATCTCCTTATTTGGAAAAATGACGAAATGAGGTTGGGCAGCCAATGGAATGGTTTGCTTACAGTGCAACGAAAGACAACTCTTGTAGTTTTGTCGGCGATTTAATGACTTCTTTATAGATGTTACAACAACTGAACATTTTCAGAGTCAAAAATTAATCGATCTGTAAAAATGACTTAGGGCTAGGTGTTACGGTTATGGTTAGTTAAAAATTAATCAATCTGTAAAAAGGACTTAGGGTTAGCTGTTAGGGTTAGGGTTAGCATTTTACAACATGTGCTTACAATTGTAACATCTGGCCGGACAGCTTCGGCTATTTCCGGACGATTTTCCGTATCTGCATCAATTATTTTCCACATATAAGGAGATATGCACGGATAACGCAAACGCAACCCTGCCTACGTACACATCACCATCTAACAACTTCTTTCAATGGCATTTAGAAATTAACAATTTCACCAGCAATAAAGCACAGAAGTTGTTATCCATAAGAAATTGTTAACATAGTACCATCTAACAAGTTTATGACAGCTATCAGCTATGAGCTCTGTTAGGCCTCATGTATCTTTTATTCTGTGTAGAGATCACATATCGTACAATTTGTAGCAGAAATCACCTGCATAGCACGGTTAAAGCTGACAGACGTCACTGCGCTCTGCGTCAGACTTATACATCAGTCCTGTTATATGATGAAGTCCCCATCCTTATACCAGTTAGTTTGGGTACATCACATGGCGTATTGAACCCAGCGACGAATTATGATTACGTCTGTGTAACTATTACAGGCATTGCTTTCAATTCTTTAACACTCTTGGAATTGATGTATATTCGGCAGACGTCTGTTAACGTCTAATATCGCATATATAAATTGTCATTCTAAGACAGACTTATTTCACAAGCCAAACATGTTATTCAAAATTGTCTACGTTTAAAGCTTTTTGACGGAAAGTTGGGTGTGAATATCATGTGCACTGGTGTTCTGAGTTAAGGGTATCATTTGTTGTGGTGTCCTGTTTTTTTTTTCTTCCTGAAAATCAATCGTGACGTTTCTGCTCTTAGGGTGGTTTCCTCGACCGCTTGGGCTGGCACGCCTTCAAATGAGCAAACTAACCTACATGTATCACTTCAGTCTGAAGTCTCGTTATGCATATATCATTATGCTTCCTAATCCAGTCAATATGTTATTTTTTCTGGGTTATCTACTCCGGTAAAGGTTGAAATTATTGCGATATTTACCATCATTGTAAACCTCGACTGTTGTCTTACTAGTTCTTATCTCGCGCACATTTCTCCAGGGAAGATTCAGCACGAGGTTTGAAATCTGAACCAACCAGCAGGCAGAATGCATGACTGACTCTCGTGAAAGCAGGAATCTAGCGAAACCTTTAAACGTATAAATCTTTCCAACGCGAGAGAGGAAAATAACATAATTGGGAGTATCCAGTTACAATTGACCCAAATTATTGCTAGACAGGTAAATAGTGTACTCGGATATATTGCACCCAAAGATTTGTTGTGTATGGCGCTGAATGTGTAATCGGCCAACAAGACACTGCTTCTGAGAAACGCTTGACTAGATCGGTCATAGCATGTCTTGTATTCCGGCTAGATTAGTATTCCGGCTAGATTAGTTAACTATAGCTCACTGCAATAGGGTAAGGTGACTCCTCGAAGAATATTTCTGTTTATTGTCAAACCATCATCAATGGATTGAAGGAGTCACCTTGCTCTATAATGCTATAATTCTTTCATATACGAAACTGAGTACTTCATCGACATTAACGTCATTTTCTTAATCAACCAATTTCCTTAATACTTTTACACGAATTGTCTATTTTGTTTAAATTAAGTACATTCCTGACCGGATCGTCTTTCAGTAAAGTGAAACCCAAACAGTCATTAGGGATTTCTCACCTTACACTGTAGCCAGTACTACAACTAAAAGTATATGCTCAAGTTCTCTGAAGAACATATTTTGACCGAAAATTAACGAATAGAATTTATTCGTTTTGTGAATATAAAATACAAAAATTAAAAAATATATTTGCAGTACTGAATATAACACTCTTACAAGCTCCTGTTAGGGAGATACCACCGGCTGGTTTCAGTATGTGTCCTACGTAAACAAACAGAACCAACCGTTCTGCCAATTCAAGGCTAACAAATATTCAAACCTCAATAGCTCAAAAAGATAAACGGCGATACTGTGAATCCAGGTATCTTGTCAATAGTTAATACATGTATGTTAAACTCATGACTGGCTCAATGTGAAAGACGTATGTCATATATGTTCAAATAAATTAGATTGACAGGGCAATTTGACACTGTTATGGATGGAAACATTTGTTGATATCCTCTGAATGCGCTAAGAAATGAACCCAATCGTGTTTGGGGAACTTTTTGATCTTGTTTCCACAGGTTCTTTGTCAGAAATGATTTCTCTCTAATCCATGTCTTGGCCGGAAAGTTGATTTAGTGTCAGAAATATGACATGGTGTATCACAGTATGGTTGTAGACGAAGACCACATTTCATATAACTTATGAAGTCTTTCTGATACCACATGCTAATACTGTGGGTGCCAGGCGCAATACAATGCGTTTATCTGTTTCATAACATTTGATTTAAGAATGAGTACATTATTGGGTTCTTACTTGTTCGATTGTGTCTCCTGGCTGTCCCGAATGACGACAAATGAATCTCCTGGGAACCTATGTCAATTCCCTAGGCTGAAATTATTGAGGCTAGTAATAAATACATTAATAGATAATTAAATAAATTTAATAAAATTGTAATCGTTAAATTACTTCAAGTACATTTCTCCACTAGGCCCCTTAGTTTCATAAGGCTCATGTTGAACTTGTGTTCAACCAACTTGTAGCTCATTGATAGTGGCATTATTCTGGAGCCGTTCAAAGGATTGAAATAAATGGCGTGACGATAATAATTATAGCTATATAAAAAGCTGTGTTTGCATATTCCGGAAATTTTAGGTTTTATTATTGCTCAGGGACAACACAAACAGCATCCAGGCTCCGTGTCTAAATCCTCGCCCCAGGATGTATCCTTCTATGATTTATCTAGATCACCCGAATGTTCCTACACAATATTACATGTATTTTTTAACCCAACGTTCAAAAATATATTCGGTTGTATCGCCGTTTGTGGGTATGGTTAACAATGTTATGTTTATGTATCAGTGAAAGTTACCAGCAGGCATCCTGATCATGCGCGATAAAAATGACCCGCCGACAGCCACTACCGACTAACCCTTGCAATCTTCCTCTCATAACACGACTAAAGTCACTATCTCGATCAATGTTCGTAAAATGACCACACCTCAGTACAAAGTGTTTAGGTCATTTTGGAGATAGATATGAATAAATTAATTGGTTATCTCACCTTGGTGGGTCCTTAAAAAGATACAATATAGTACAGATGAAAAATAAATAGACTGTTTTACAAATGTTTTATTTATTCTATTTTAAGATTGTATCCTCATGCCCTGGTGCTCTCTGAGCTAAAGGGTACAGGATGCCGATTTGTTGCGAAGTCCTGTTTTGTCAATCTTAAGTTAATGTTTTGTCCAGTCTTGCATGTTGCCAAGGTCGTTTACGGTGGTTTCCAATTCCGACTGGCAAAACAACTGCAAGGCTGTAGGATAAACGGTGTCCTGTAGCGGTGAATCTATGTCCCTCAAGTTTGACTAAGACGTCCTCTAGCGAGAAAAAATGTTGTTGGTCAAAGGATATAGTCCGGGATATATGTCCCGGTACTCACGTGGCCTGACTAAACACTGTTAGACTAGCGATCTGGGAGTGTCTTCAAAACACGAAAACTGGTTCATTTATACTATTCACTGGAGATTACTACTTTTGATTGTTTTGCGTAGTAGTTCCAAAATACCATCTGGGCTAAACTTTTCCGCAACAGAGGTTCAATGAAAGTGTACATCGAAAAAAGACAAATAGGAATAGCTTGTGCAATTTTAGTAAATATCATAATATTAAAAAAAGGAAGAAGAAATCTTAAAGTCACATACGCAGCCAAAATAAGCGTTTTCAACAAATTCCGATTACCTTAATTTTATGAAGTTTTGTAGTTGGTTCGGAAATTAAAACAATTACGTTAATAACAAATATTCAGTGAGTAGCGCACAAAGTTGGGAGTGGAATTAACGAAAAGCTTCTAATATTTGTTTCTTGAGAAAAATATCGATAACTACGATTCTGTGACAATGCCTAAATACCTTTTTTTGGGGTGCTGATGCGACGTTAAGTGCAGGTTGTGGTAAATATATGCTTTTTTCAATGGGACTTCTTAGCAGGACGTTTGTGTCCTGGCGTTGTCATCATTTTCAATTTCTGCTAACCCAAATCCTATATAGAAACAACCATTTAAGACACGCTTCAATTGACGCTCATTGGTTTACGCTCCATTGGTTTTATCTATCACTGTTAATATGGAAGCCGGATGCGGCCATGTGAGATTTTTACTGTTACATGCCTAGATCCAGATAACGAAACAACGAGAACGCGAAAGTGCAAAGCGAAAACGCGAGATTGTGAGGTAGAGACAACTTAAGTCCAAAGCGAAAACAATTCTCTTTGCACTTTCGCGTTTTCGTTTTGCACTTTCGTTGTTTCTACCTCGAAATCTCGCGTTTTCGCGTTTTCGCTTTCGCGTTCTCGTTGTTTCGCTCTCTGGGTCTAGGCATGTAACAGTAAAAATCTCACATGGCCGCACCCGGCTTCCATACTGTTAACGATGAACTAAATATATATATAGCTGACAATTATCACTCATATGGATGATATGAACCCAATCCTGTTTGATGTCTTTTATTGACCACATAACTTATTTCCAGCTAATCCACCGGAAATTGTGTTTTTTTAATTCAGACTTATGACATGGCATAGCTGATTATGGTTATGTATGAAGGCCAGATTACATGTTGATTAGGATGTTTTACTACTCAGTTCACCGATGTCCCATCCGGGGTCTATCTCATGGTTTACTTACAGCAGTTCTCATCTGCCTAATAGTGGAGCGCTTAATCCTCCGTAG